>PVJN01017579.1:0-40376 GCA_004026805.1 Lasiurus borealis
GAAAGGAAAGGAAAGGAAAGGAAAGGAAAGGAAAGGAAAGGAAAGGAAAGGGAAAAGAAAGGAAAGGAAAGGAAAGGAAAGGAAAGGAAAGGAAAGGAAAGGAAAGGAAAGGAAAGGGAAAAGAAAGGAAAGGAAAGGAAAGGAAAGGAAAGGAAAGGAAAGGAAAGGAAAGGAAAGGAAAGGAAAGGAAAGGAAAGAAAAGATAAAAGAAAAGAAAAGGAGCTGAAACCGGTTTGGCTCAGTGGACAGAGCGTTGGCCTGCAGACTGAAGGGTCCCAGGTTCGATTCCAGTCAAGGGCATGTTCCTTGGTTTCGGGCACATCCCCAGTAAGGGGCATGCAGGAGACAGCTGATAGAGTTTCTCTCTCATCGATGTTTCTTACTCTCTATCCCTCTTCCTTCCTCTCTGTAAAAAATCAATAAAATATATTTTTAAAAAAAGAAAAGGAAAAGAATGCAGAGCACTGCCCCTGCAAGCTTGACTCAGTGGTTGAGTATTGACCTATAAGCCATGAGGTTATGGTTTGATTCTCAGTCCAGTCACATGCCTGGGTTGTGGGTTGCATTCCCAGTGTGAGGTAGGCAGGAGACAGCCACTTAATGTGTTTCTCTCATCATTGATGTTTCTGTCTCTCTCTCCCGCTCTCCCTTCCTCCCTGAAATCAATAAAATATTTTTAAATTAAAAAGAAGGGAGAGCCCTGGCAGGTTATATGAACAGAAGGCCACATGGAAACATGCAAGAGTCAGGCTTTGCAAATTGGTTCACTGCCACCACCCACAAAAATGAGTCTTTTATTTCTGTCCTTGCTCTCTGCTCATCTGAATTTTGACCAATTGCTTCCTTATGATCTATGCCAGCTGTCATTTATGTTTTTCTCTTGTGGAGGCCTTCAATTTCTATTTTATTTTAGATTCACTTGAGATGACTGATCAGCCAACTGAAATCCTAGATGTGCTTTCCTAACTGCATATCCCGATCCAGCCCTGTGGCTGTGTATAGGGGCCAGGACATCGCTAGTCTGACTTCCCTCTGCCAAGTCCACTGATAATGAATGAGTTGCACAGAAACTGCTGTTTGCTGCTTTCAAGATCCTATGTACATTACAGCTAGACTGACAATGAATTGCCCCAGTTAGTTGTTTTTTGTTTTCTTTTAGCCTAGGTATAATTTGCCTCTGTTTTGAAGCAAAATAATTCAGCTAAATAATATTGAAGGATTATTTTCTCCTTTAAGATGATGGGATCATCCATCATTTGTATGTAAATAGACTCCTGTAGTGTAGATACTGGAGTGAAACTTGTGATTTTTTCCTGATAGCCAGACAGGATGCGCTGGGTAAAAGGAATTTCTGCAAAAGGGGCCTTTATTAATGTGGTAAAATGCGAGGAGAGAGGAAGCACTCTCCAGTCCTATAATTAGGTCTCAGTCTCTTAGTGAGTCTGTGCCTGCTAACTGTGAACTTCACAGTTATTCCTCACTCGTATTTCCCTGCCCCCGTTTAGGGCAGGACGGTGAGAGAAGGCAGACAGTGGGTATTTTTCCTTCTTCAGGTCAGTTAGGCTTTGGTTAACTATTGCTCCTAAGAACATGCCTTCTTAAGAAGATTGTACTCTGGGTATTTCAAATGACTCCTTTCTCCTACCGCTGCATGGAAGCATACATGGATTTTTCTTTGATATTTACTGTGGAGACCTCGTAGAGATCCTCTAGGTCAGTGGTTCTCAACCTTCCTAAGGCCGCAACCCTTTAAGACAGCTCCTCATGGGGTGGCAACCCCCAACCATAACATTATTTCCGTTGCTACTTCATCACTGTAATTTTGCTACTGTTATGAACTGTAATGTAAATATCTGATAGGCAGGATGTATTTTCATTGTTACAAATCGAACATAATTAAAGCATAGGGATTAATCACAAAAACAATATGTCATTTTATACTGTGAAATATTTATTTCTAATGACAAATAAATGAAATTTTGTCTTGAATTGTGGTGTAGCATGGGCAACAGCCTTCATATAACAACAGTAAACTACATTGCTACATTTTGCTACATCAAGGAGCGGTGTGTTGGTTCCTAAGACCATGGGAAATAGGTGTTTTCCAATAGTCTTAGGCGACCCTTGTGAAAGGGTCATTTGACCCCTAAAGGGGTCGCGACCCACAGGTTGAGAACCGCTGCTCTAGGTAAATGTCACAGTGTTGTGATGGAATCTGTAGGAGTGGGTCCCTCTCTCAGAGTGACCCACTGAACCTCAGCAATTCATTAATCACAGGTCAGGTTTTCCCACGCAGGCACTGGTTCCTGCTGCTGGTTTCCTCGGATTCTTATTTCTCCAAGAACAGCTGTTGATTTTTCCCAATCCGCTCCCCTTTGTATTTGTTGGTGGGACAGAGTGGCCGCTTCCAAGTTCTTTACATGCGGGCCGAAAACTGGAAGACTGAAGAGTATTTGAAAACAGATTGTTCACATAATTATTTTTAATATGATTTCTGAGGGTTTCTTTTTTTTAAATATATTTTATTGATTTTTCACAGAGAAGAAGGGAGAGGTATAGAAAGTCAGAAACATCGATGAGAGAGAGACATTGATCAGCCGCCTCCTGCACACCCCACATTGGAGATGTGCCCGCAAGCAAGGTACATGCCCCCGACCAGAATTGAACCCAGGACCTTTCAGTCCGCAGGCCGATGCTCTATCCACTGAGCCAAACCAGTCTCGGCTGAGGGTTTCTTTATCCCATTAACTTGTGTGATTAAAAAATAAAACGTTTCAAACCAAGGTAAATTTCTGGTAAAAATGTCAGGGATTTTAAAGCGGTGCAATCTGAGTCAAGGAGGCTACTAAATGAAAGCTCAGTGTAAAGCTGAGTTGTGCTTTCAAAGCTCCTATCATTCTCTGGAAGTGCCTGTGGTCACTTTTTCCGTTGCCATCATTGTATCAGGCAAAGCACTGACTTTGTTTTGATTTCAAACTCAAGTCAGAATTTAATTTTCTACTCCAATATCTACTGCTTGGTCACCACCAATCAGCTCTGTATCATATCCAAGCTTCATTGTTTCCATCAATAAAATGAAGCTAATGACACTTTTACTCTTTACATCGTAGGATTATTATGTAAGTGACCCGAGCCAATGCAAAGTGACCTGCTAGTAAATAGGAAAGTCCAGCATCAATAACACCCTTCCATCTCTTTTTGGGATTATATGTTATGGTCCATGGCACACTGGCCATACATCTGATGTTAACACCTAATGCATTGCATATGGTTAATAATGCATGCTATGTCTTTAGTCTTGAATTTCTGAGAAAAGTGAACTCTTTATCTCCATAGACTTTTAACAACTGGCATGGTAATTGGCACATATTTGATAATAAATGCTTATTGAAGATTTTCTGTAATAGGTGACATTTAAGTTAGGTATTAAAATCCAAGTAGTAGAAAAACCAAGGATAATAGACATGAATACTACTCAGGAGAAGCTAGGATATGCTGCAAGAACAAATGATCACTATGCCTCTGTGGTTTCTCATCAACTAAAAGAAATAAGTTTTTCTCTTCCTCAACCAATTTTTAAATTTTTTTTTTATTAATGTATTACATGTAAACATATCTTCCCATTGCCTCCCCCCCAGGCATACCATAACTACCCTCCCCCAGTGTCTTGGGTTCATTGGTTATGCATGGAATTCCTTTGGCTGATCTCTTATCTACCAAATATTTTTTTAAAAATATATTTTTATTAATTTCGGAGAAGAACAGAGAGGGACATATATATAGAAATATCAATAATGAGAGGGAATCATTGATATGTTGCCTCCCGCACACCAACTACTGGGGATCAAGCTTGTACCCTGGGCATGTGCCTTTGACCAGAGTTGAACCTGGGACCCTTTAGTCCACTATTTAACATGCTATCCGCTGAGCAAAACCAGTTAGGACCCTTTACTAAAATTTGACGCAAGTCCAAGTGTCTCTCCAGGACAACAGTCCTATACATGTTCACTCAGCTTGCATGTCTGTTTTGGGCTCATGCTGCTCCATATAGCTTACCCAATGGCCTAAGAAGTTTACACTACTGAAGCCAAAATATTGTTTAGACTCTTTCTGCCAAAACATTACTAGCTTTCTTTCAATTCCTTGGGTATTCCAAGATCATTTCTACACTGCGGCTTCACACTTTATGTTCTGTGTGGAACAATCTAACTTCAATGTACACATGCCTAATTCTTCATGTTAATAAGCACCTCATTAGCAAGGCCACCTCCTGACAACCCAAAGGATCACCCACTCACACCACTCTCACTCCACCCATCGTTTTATCTTATTGACTTCGTGATATTTATTAATCTTTACTAACACTCTACACAGCCATGCATTTGCTCATCTTGTTCATTATCTCTTCTCCCCTCTTCTCTACATTCTAATATACAAGCTCTATGGAGGAGGATCCTTATCTCTTTTTTTAAAATATATTTTATTGATTTTTTACAGAGAGGAAGGGAGAGGGATAGAGAGCCAGAAACATCGATGAGAGAGAAACATTGATCAGCCACCTCCTGCACGCCCCCGACTGGGGATGTGCCTCAACCAAGGTACATGCCCTTGACCGGAATAGAACCTGGGACCTTTCAGTCCGTAGGCCGACACTCTATTTACCTAGCCAAACCGGTTTCGGCTCCTTATCTTTTTGTTTACTGATTTTGTCCCAACAGCTGTACTAGTACCTGGCACCTAATAAACAATTAACATATACATTTTATGTGAATTAATTCTTTGCAATAGCAAGCAGATACACTAGAGAATTCTAGGTCTACAGAATACCAGGTGGCTTCAAGGGAGTGTAAAACTTTTCTGTCAAGGTCCGGATAGTAAATATTTCAGGCTTCGCAGGCCAGATGGTCTCTAGCACAACTCTTTAACGCAGCCCTAATTCCGCCATTATAACTTAAAAGAACATGTCAACATATGGGTGTAAAAATGTATTACAACAAATTTTATATGCAAAAACAGGCACCAGCTGGCCTTGGCCTGGGGCACAGTAAACTGCCCTCTACCCCTGAGCAAGGTGAAGGTCTGAGATGCTAAGGCCTTTAAGAGCGCGTTTTTAAGTCAGGCTATTTGGATGCTAGTCCTGGTTCTTCTACCAACCTCTCAAGCCTCAGAGACTGCTTCTGGAACATGAGGCTAATAATAGAACACAGAATATCTCAGACATAAGTGAGATTCCTTAATACAGTGCCCAGCACATAGTAAAACGCTCAATAAATATTCACATCATACTTAAGAATAAGTTCCTATGAAGATGTGACTACACAAGATTAAGTGACAGCGATGGCGATGGAAATACTAGGAAGAATGGAGAGGAGCACGTGTAATTAAGCAACTTGAGAAGTGAACCTGGTAGTTTCCAATGACTACAGCCTGGGTTCATGATAGCAGCATCCCGGCATCATTGGAGCTCTCTTCTGCACTTTTCAGCCATGCAAAGCATACTCATTCTTTAAGATGTAGCTCCAATTCCATCCTGTCTTTCAAATCCTCCACAAAGATAATCCTTTAACTAAAAGTGTGGGCTTTTTAAATGTCTGCTCCCTACCATAGTCGGCTCTTAAGACATTTGTCTTCCTCGGTACATTGTAGAATCTTCAAGAGCAGAGATTATTTGTGTTGTTACCTATTTCTTTGTTTTTTATCATTGCAATTTCCAGGACATTTGCAACATTGATTCACACGTATTTCACAGATTCTGATGAAATGATTGAATGAGGCAATAACCAATGATCTTTTGAAGTAGGAGAGTTTCACTTCCTACTTGCTACAACCCCCCCCCTCAATAAAATATCTGCAGATCAAACTTTATGGATCATAAACAACGGTTTGGTAACTTCACTTTTTGTTTTATGCCCAACATCTGCTTGCAGTCATGTAGCATCGTCTTGGCAGTTCACATGCCATTCCATAGGGACATGTCTCTCTCCAATCCCCATACCTCACCCCCCAAAACCCCCATTGCCTGCCTTGTGTGAGAGTTGGAAGCATAAAAATAACACAAAGAGTCCCTCTTATGTATGATAATAATGGGAACAAAATGTGTTGGATGAAATATTACTGGCACAATGAGGTATAACCAGATGTTGTGTAATGCAAGAACTACCCATACAGTGATGGAGAACTCTACTCTGAGTCAGACTTGTACCTTTAAGAAATGTGTACTTTAAAAATAAAATAAATTAAAAATGAACACTCAATTTCCCCCCAATGATCTAAAAAGTTTAGACTATTGCTGCCAAAAGATTGTAAAATAAGTTGTTTTGTTTTTTCAAGAAGAGGAGGATTTTAAAGAGGTTACATCAATAAGGATGATTTTAGCATTTCTAATCGTTGTAAAAATTATATATACTTGTTTTATAGTGCCTGAAAACAACACAACTATGAAGATAAAAATAGTTTTCTTTTTATCTTAATAATAAAAATTAACCATCATTAACATGTGATATATTGTTTATCATATTTTCATATGGATGCTTTTATAAAGTAGCCACATACTTTTCCATTGTGGGATTTCCCAGGTAGTGAGATAGTTGGCTTTTAATTCCACTATTAGCGAAGAAGCAGAATTAACTGACCCGGAGAGAGGCCCGACCTATGACCTTGACTTCCTTAAGACTGTTTGCTGACTACTCAGGCTGACCAATAACAGCAATTTCATACATTCAGCTGAGAGGTCCCTACAATGTCTATTTCCAGGCATATCTGAACCCTGAGAACTATTTCCCAGAATCCCCCCACCCCCGAAGAGAATCATTTGGAAGGCATAGTGAAGCTTAATGCATTTCTATTTGGGGATCTAATGTCTGGCAAAAAAAAAAAAATCATATCTTTATCATTTATTTAATAGATAAATGGTTCTTATTCTTGTCTGATCCCCCAAAGCTTAGCAAAGTAAAGGCCATCCATTAATCATTGTGCCCTTTTGTGAAACGCAGCCATCCAGTCTGTGAGGAATGAAGCTTCATCTTCCAGGCACGTGGCCTGACTCCAGAAAGCTTGGCACGGTAGTCTTGTTAAGAGCATTATAATTGGCATTTGTTGCAAGTATAGATGGGAGGCAAGGCCATTTCCCAACTTAAGATGTAGCAACCTTATTAAGGTAGGAATAGCTTTGGGAAGGGGACACCCAAGTTTGCAAGGAAAGTGGCAAGTCCCAGCATGAGATCCCCTGGAGGCTCTTCACTTAGTTCTGACATGTCTGAAGTTCTATGAAGTGGATTCTGTATTACCTCCACCCTAGTAGATCTAAAATAAAACAGAATCTTAGCTTCCGTAAACCCAGACTTTCTTGCTTCTAGTTCCCATCATCTATGCTTTTCTTCAAGCTGTGAAGTCTGAGCGGACTCTGACCTGCATTTCTCTGTCATCTCTGATACTCAGAGGTCAGCACATGCCTCACAACTGCCAGCTTTTCTGCATCCCTCAGCTGTCTCTGCCACTCACACGTACTCAGCTTACATTGACATTACTTCCAGCAGCCTGTTAACTGGGCCTTCAGGCCACAATTATTGCACATATGTTCCCTTTTATAAATAAATATCCTCAAATCTCTTTGCCCTCCCTACATACATTTACTTGAAAGATGAGACAAATTTTTTTAAACAAATATGACATTATTTCTCATTGGCTCTCAAGGGCAAACATGATTTGGCACCAACTCTCCTGTCTTATCTCCAACTATTTCTCAAAATCTCCTGTGGTTTGCTGTGTCTCCTTTCTACCAGTCCTTCCCCAATGAGTCTTTGCCCATGATCTTCCCACTGGAAGTTAAAATACAGCTTTATTCAAATTCCTGCTACCACATTTAAAAAAAAAAATCACACACATGCGCACACACACACACACACACACGCACACACACACACATAATCTGAGTGGCTCTTTTAGCTAGACCATGTTAGGCATGTGAGATATATAATTTACACCTGGCCTCAGGGCATTTCTATTTTGTGAACTATAGATACATGTAGATGTGTATACAGTCAACACTCCAACTCTCCATGCTGCTGTTCCTTTTTCCCTAGCTTCTGTGGACAATAGTAGGTAATAGTCTCTTTCCATGACTGCCCTTGAAAAGAAGAGAGACTATATCCAAGGTCATGGGAAGAGTTCAAGTTCTGGCTGTCTAAAGAGTAAAGGAATTGTTTGGATTTAAGGTGGACCAAACTCATCTTCATTTTCAAGTCACAGGGACATCACTCATCTTCCAGTTCATGTAAGACCAGGAGGGCCTGGGTATGCACTGCTTTTATGCCATGTCCACCCATGCTTCACTTGGGCATAGAAATATTCGCAGGGACTTCTGGCATCCACAGGACTGCACCCATGATGCTCCGTGTTGCCATTCCACTCTGAGATCTGCCATATCAAAAAGATACAGTTTCCACTAATTGCAGGACCTCAAAGTAACATTCGTTTTCAGATCATGGAAAACTTCCCCCTCTTATACACAATCACAAGATAAAAGGGAAGCTTGTGGAAAGAGAAGTCATGGTAAAGTGACTTCTTTACCTTTAGTATCCTTGAAAAAATGGGGAATAAAATGAAAATAAGTTAAAAAGCAATTTAATGCAGTATTTTAGTCATTGCTAAACATGCTATGTATTACTTCCCAATTTGTAGAAAGAAAGATACGCTAGTAGAAAATACTAATACTGACTGAAAATAAATCCCTCCATGCAGGCAGGAAGAGCAATAAATAAAATGCAAGCTTTTTTAAAAAAAATAAAATTATTATAGAGTTTTATGCACAGGGGACCAAATTTTGGAGCTTGGGATGACCACCTTATAAATAAGGGGACAATATGTCCTGGGTTGTGAGGAATAGTCCTGGTTTATAGCTGATGGTAGGGTAATTATTAACAATATCCTCTTTTTACTTTCATATTTTCCCATGTGTAAAAAAATGTTTATGGTCACTTTAAAACATTGTTATAATAATTTAGCATCCAGGGTTTATATCTGCCATTTTAAGGTAATTATTACTAGCATCCTCATTTTTAAACATTGAATTGAAATTCACAGAACATAAAATGAACCATTTAACAAATAAAATGGGGAATTTATATGCATAGCCCATTGATACAGACAATAGAGTGCTGAAGGCCTGGGAGGGACAGGTGTGGGGGGAGGGGGTCGATGGGAAAAACACACACAAATAAATAAAGGAGACATCTGCAATACTTTCCACAATAGAGATAAATTTAAAAAATAAAACTCAGTGGTATGTAGGACATTCCATTCATAATATTGTGCACTCATAACTTTTAGTTCCAAACATTTTCATGACCCTCAAAGAAAATCCTCAGCCCAACCCTGGCAACCACTAGCCTGTTTTCTGTCTCTATGCACTCACCTATTCTTGATATTTTATATAAATAAAATCATGAAATATGTGGCCATTTTTATCTGTTTTCTTTCACGTAACATGATACATTATAGCATGAATCAGTGCTTTATTTCTTTTCATGGCTGAAATAGAGGCTCAGTGCACAAAATTAGTGCACAGGGGGAGGGAGTTGTCCCTTAGCCTAGCCAGCACCCACTCCAATCCCCTGGCCAGCACCCTCTCGCAATCTGAGACTGCTGGCTTCTAACCACTTGCCTGTCTGTCTACCTGATTGCCCCTAACTGCCTCTGCTTGCTGGCCTGGTCACTCCCTAACTGGTCTCCTGCCAGCCTGGTTGTCCCCTAACTGCCCCCCTGCTGGACTGATTGTCCCTAACCACCTCTGCCTCAGTACCTAACACCGTGGCTTTGTCCAGAAGGAAGTCAGACATCCAGAAGATGTCCAGTCAACCTGGTCTAATTAGCAGATTATCCTTTTATCAGTATAGATAATATTCAATTGTATGGATATATCCCATTTTGTTTATACAAAATCCATCGGTGGAAAGTTGGGTTGTTTCTTGCTTTTGATTATTGTGATTAGTGCTGTTATGAACATTTATATGCCAGTATTTATTGATTTATTCATTTTCTTGCAAAATCTATGATGTGATTTTTTACAGATGGAAATGTTTAAGAGCATTTTTGTCTTTAATATGAAAGATTAATTTTGCATAGACTCTGTGAGCTGCCTGACCTTCTCAAAATATAGGGACCATACTTTGCACTTGTGGATCTTAGATTGCAATAAGAAAAATATAATATTTTAAACATGCAGCCCCAAGTGGATGATGGTTTACTAGTAGATTTGATTTACTAGTATACCCTGCTCTCCCACTAGCCTATCTTAAGCTTGTTAAGCTTGTTTGAAACTTTCCAAATATCCTTTGCCTATGAAAGATACCATGTTCAAATTGAAGAGAGTAAACCTCCCATTTCAAAGAAAAACAGTTCACTTAAAGGAAATAGATTCTATATGTTTCTGACATATATCTGCCTGGTCCATCAAGATATTTTCTGAGACCTCTTTAATGTTCCAAAGGTTTCAAAAGATTTCTTGTAAAGAATTAGGACAATCCATCAAACTCAAAGCAAAGTTGATTGGTGTTCAAACAAGCAGGGAAAACAGGAAGATTTGAGGTTTCAATGGCTCTGGCTGATAACCAGTCATTTGATCATTGCTTAATCTTCAGTCTCTTTTGCTCATGTGGATATAACACTATGGTTATCAAAAGAACATTATAATTAATAAAATTGCATAAAAGCAGTTTAAAGACATAAAACTCTCTGTAGTCAGCAAGGAATGAGGGAGGTGTAATATGTCCTCTTATTTCTCCATTTATATTCTCTGAAGAGGAACTCTAAGAAAATATTTTGTAAATAGCAAGTGCTAAATAAACACATTTGAACTGCATTAATTTTCTTTACCATCTTCCATCTCTCTCCATGTATGAGTGATTTAAATCTTGTGAAATAAAGCCAGAGTGCAAATATAGGTTTATGATGAAAAAGTTTTATAAGTAGAATGGATTCAAAATTTTGAAAATCTCCTCATTATAGACATTTGAAATTTTTTATTCTTTCTATACCAATGGTAAGGGAGGGACAGGCATAAACACTTAGAAGTTAATCATTTTAGGTTCTGATTTATTTTCTTTTCTAAAAAATATATTTTTATTGATTTTAGAGAAGAAGGGAGAGGGAGATAGCTAGAAACACCAATGAGAAACATCACTGCCTCCTACATGGCCCAACTGGAGATTGAACCCACAACCCAGACATGTTGCCCTGACCAGAAATCGAACTGTGACCTACTATTCATAGTTTGATGCTCACCCACTGAGCCTGATTTCTTTTCTGTTATTTAATAAGCTACTTGGCAATGCATTTTCCTTCCTGTGTCTCATTCCATCTTCTACCAAAAGGGGTTACTAAGTCGTAAGCCATGAGGCTATTGTAAGGCTTAAGTGGTATGATAGCTCTAAAATTACCTGGTATGCTCTGTAACATAAGGTTAGTTGTAATAAATATTATGTTTCTCCTATTTTCCTTTTCTGACCATTTATGTTGGAGTAGGAATTTAGAAGTAGAAAATAATTTTCTTTTGCTCCTTTCTTCCCCTTTCCTCCCCAATCCCTCTTTCCCTTTCCTTCTTTCCTTCCTTTCTTTAAATAACAAAAAACAGAAACCCAGGGGAAAATGTAAATGTGAATGCTTACAGACTATGGGAGGACATTTTAAGAGTGTTATATTCTGCTCAGACCCTCATCTCATGTATAAATGCCAAGAAATCTAGTTTTTTTAGTCTGTTTCAAGTCCTTCTCTCACTTCATCTAAAATCAAGTGGAGTTTGAGTAAATTAAGTCTTTTTTTGGATAATGTCTCCAAGTGACATGTACGTTAGTGTAGATAAAGCACTTACTTATCTTTCTAGACCTTGCTCAATGCCTAAGGAAGTGATACAAATAACTCTGAACTTCCATTCCAATTACAAAGTAAAAAATATAAAGCAATCTCTATAAGATTATCATTTTTATAAGGTAACCATCATCAATATTGTAATATAAACTACGTGTTTGATGTTTTATACTCAGAAAGTTGATTTTGTGTGTGTATCAAGACACCCTCCCACACACACACACACACACTCAAAGGTGGATGTGCAATATTTAAGCTCATAGGAAATGATATCAAATGAAAATAAATTTTCTAATGTCTAATGAGAAAGCACGTGTGATGCTGAGGGGGACCATCATTGTCTCTTCTCCACCTACATATGTTACCCAGTAGGTCAGATTATTATTGGAAGGTTGTTTGGAGGCTTGGAATCAGAACATTTTGGATATTCTCAGACAAATCTTCCCGGGACATAAAGTTAAGAGTCCCCAAGTCTTTAACCACTTTTAGTTTCTTCTACTATTTCTTGTTTTCTTCCACTTTAGATATAATATAATAGCTTAGGCTATTATGGATCTACTTAGTAAGTCACATTTTGCTCCTACCTTCTCTAAACTGGAGTTATGTATCTACCCAAACTCTTTAGTCACATATCAATAGTCTCTGAATTCACCCTCAGAGATAGATCATAAAATATAATGTGTAAAGATATTATCTCTTCAGCTTTCTGAGTTCTTTTCAATGCTGAAGAGAGGAACATTTTTCTTACCTCAGTTATTGTCCCTAAATACAACTAAAACTGCTCAATTGAGGTGTATACACATGAGACACATGAGGTTTTGCAACTTGATACACTCTCTTATGAATTTTAAAACCGTGTATTATGTAAATTTAGATGGTAGCACTCCTGAGAGCAAATTTGGTATTGAGAACAAACATGTAACAGAGAAATATTCACTGCTCTGTTATAAATGCTGCTTCTATAAAATATATATATATATATATTGTTTATCCTCAGTCTATGAATTCACTTTTGGGAAATTAGGCTTTTACACAGCTCTAGGTCCCTTTGTATCCAGGTGAAATTCTAAATATATAAATATAGATGAACTCCCTCCCTCTTTAAAATTCTGCCACTTTAAGTGCTTAATTAATTATGCAAATATTTTTTAGTGACAGCTATTCAAATTTCACTGTTAGCCAACCTTTAAAAAATAATTCTGTCACAACCAATCTTTTATCAATTCCAATCAAATCTTTGTTTCTCCTCACCTTGGTTTCTAAAATATGTATGTGTGTGTGTGCTTGTACAAATTTACAATCTTGATTTATATTGAGCCTAGCAATAGCATTTTAAATAAATAAAATAAAATATGGAGCCCTAATCATTGAATCTCTACTGCTTCTTTAATTCTTTCTCTGACTCTCCCATTTTTATTTCATGTTTCACTTATTGCTCTCTCTTGTCCCTCTCTTCTTTATTCTCCCTCTATTCATTGACCTCTTGTTCTCTTTCTCTTTCCTCTTTACCTCTCTCCTCTTCTCTAACAAATACTGTTTAAGATTAAGCAGCAGACTGAAGGAAAGACACATGTGTGGAGTTCAGGAATAAAAAGGTTACAAATATAGATAATGGCAGAGAGAGATGAGCGGCCAACAGCGTGAATTTATGGGAGCTGTTGTCATCACTGTAGCTTCTCTTCTGCCCACATCTGCACGCGCACATGATGTCTCCCCACCAGCCAAGCCCTTCGCTTACCCAAGAGATCCCATCTCTTTTCACTATTGCTCCAACTCCTCACTTCTTTTCTTCACTACCATCATTCTCTCTACGATGAATCCATTTCCTTATTCTTTTCATGGTCTCTTGTCCTTGAAGTTCCTCCAACTATTATTTCAGATTTGTCTTCAATCTTCTCTGTTCTCACATCCTCTGTCTAATCTGTCAGCAAACTGTTAAATTGGTTTTAAAGATGTATTCTCAAAATCCCACCACATCACTATTTCACTCTTATCATCCTACAATGAGCTATTCTGTCAAGATAAAATCAGATCTCACCTCGATTATTATGAAGACTTACGGCTTCATCGTGACATCATCCACAGAATAATAAATGGGATCCTTTCAAGAGTCAAGTCCAGCCCAGCCTGCGAGGCTCAGGAGTCAAGCATTAACCTACAAACCAGGTCACGGTTCAATCCCCAGATAGGGCACATGCCTGGGTTGCAGGCTCAATCCCCAGTGGGTGGTGTGCAGGAGGCAGCCAATCATGATTCTCTCTCATCATTGATGTTTCTATCTCTCTCCTTTCCCTTCCCCTCTGAAATCAATACATTTTTTAAAAGTCAAGTCCACTCATACTATTGTTCTGAAGAAAATGCATGTATGGCTTTCTCACACATGTCTGAGTTATTGCAGCAGCCATGTGGCTCTACCTAATCTGATGACCCTGCTAATCTCTCATCTCCTGTTTCTTTCTTTCTCATTCACCCAATCTCATATCCTCTGCTGCTCTCTGAACACTGAAGATGCCTTCCTCAATCGGGGTCTGTGTTGGTTTTCCGCTCACATATCATCTGGATAGATCCATCATTTTTGAAAGGCCTGAACTCCCCAGCCCCCTTTTCAGTGAGATCTGCCAGAAATGCCCCATTTAAAATGGCAGACTCTCAAACAAAACTGTTATCTGGATTCTTGGTTTTTCCCAGTTGCACTTGTCATGATCAGCACAGCCATTTGACATGCTATATAGTTATCCTACGTTGTTCTTCCAATTTCCCCCACTAGAGTATAAGAACTACAAAAAGTGGTGTTTTTTGTTCGTTTTGTCTTGTTTGGTCTTATGGCTTCATTTATTTCTATATCCATCGTCCGTAGGAGGGTTCTAAGTCCCCGTTAGGGATTAAATAAATACATGTTGATTAAAAACAAGGAAATGTTCCAAAATTATTTGAAAGGAGATAGTCCAAAGAAATCGTCATCATTATTGTATATTAAAATAAAGTTGATCATAGAGAACACATGATAAACCATAGCACAAATATGTACTATAAAGAGGTGCACCTACAATTTATATGATGTTATTATTAACTAATGTCACCCCAATATATTTAATAAAAAAAGAAAGATGACCTTATTTTTTATATTGAGCTGATAGTGTTCAACAGAGCTGGCCAGATAACTGAGGATTGGGAATCATCTAATGAGTATGTTTCATCTGAAACACCTTCTACTTCATATTCATTTCAAATTATTTTAGAAAGGTTAGGCTACCTCAAGTTTTATCTTCTCAAACTGTGGGATCATTAGTAGAAGGAACTTTACTCCTTTTTTCCTCTATTTTTCTAGGGCTAGTAGAATGTTAGTCGTAGCTTCAGTTGAAAATGTGGTAATTAATAGAGCACTTGGTAAATATTAAAATGCATAATATTTCTTGCCCCCACCCCCGCAAAGCCTTAAAAAAGTCATAACACATAACTGCCTCAACAGATTCTACTTTATGAAATCTTCAGTATTTCAGGAATATAAATCACCACACCCAGTGGAAAATGGATGTTAAAAGCTAAAAGAATGACAGTGATTTAGAACACAGTGTCTTTCTTTATCACTGCTTACAACTAAATCTCTCTGCTCCATTAGAGTGTAAGTTTGACTGCAGTGTCTGGCGTGCAATTTGTAAGAGTGTGTCCAGTTTTTATCATGTTCATTCTCTTTGTCAGTTTTATCTCTGCATGCAGAATTTTCCACTATATGTAAAAGAGAAACTGGAATATTAGGGATCTTGTAAAACACATCCATTTGTGGATAAAACTAAAGAGAAAAAAGTAATTTTAAGTGTAAGCTACTGCCAAAATGGACAAATGGAAGCTTGCAGCTAAAGAGAATGCAGAGAGAAATTAATGTATTTCTAATTCTAAGAGAAAAATAATGAAGTGAACTTGTTTATCTTTGTGGAACATAACTCACAGGGTCACATTAATTCCCTAGTGCTTGCCAATCCCATCACTGAGTCTTCATTTGCCATAAAGTTTATGAAAATGGCATTATCTGATTGTGTCTGTGTTTAGTACTATGAATAGAAACTGTGCATTTACATATAATAAGAGGTTGATACAACTAATTTGTCAACCAAAAAATACGTCTTCATTTTAGGGTTTTATATCTTTTCCTTCTTTTTAAAGATTATTAAAAAATAAGATGGAGTCTAAAGCAAAATTCTTGTTTGGAAATAAGATAAAATCGTATCATAAATGTTATATAAAAATAAGCAGATTATTGTTATATAGTTTTGCTTTGCTGGGTATATGCTTGCATTTAATATAGTGCTACAGATAAAAAAAAATCACAGGAAATGGATCTAAAGGTATACGATCTAATTGTGAATGAAGAGTTTGTTTTATAATATAGCTAAAACAAAATTTGATGGTGATGAAAATGTGAGAATGGAAGCATGGTGAAGCTAATAAAAGGTAGTATGCATAGTTGTATAGGTAATTTTCTTGGGTGGCATTAAAATAAAATGCAAAGCAAATGAAATAAAAAAGTCTATTCATGTGCCTTACAGAATCATAACTTGAAATGACATTACAATGAAAACATTATTTGCCCAGTCAAAGCCAATTATGTTAAGGGAGAGAAAGCTATGGCCATCATAAACACTGTCAGTCCAAATCTTTATCTGTTTGGCATGTATGCCAAGTTAATCTACTATTTTATGTAATTTCACAAAATGTTATGGGCTCAGGACATAGGACTGTAAGTTCTAAAAACATACCAGTTTTTAGGGACTTTTTTAGGGTTATTTGAGCATATATAAATATAATTTATCTATATGCTAGTTTTTATTAGCATACACAGAAACACACTGTTAAATATGACAATTATTAAGTTTTTTTCTCCCAGGTGGTTTCAAATACTCCATAAGTAAATATGATATATTCCTCCCCCTAAATTTATTATCTAATAAATGTTCTAAAACCCACACCAAGGAGGAATAATTATAGTGTCAAGAGTATTAAACTGGAAATTATGAGAACAGGGTTCCAGCTGCCGTTTGACAATATTAAACTGTGTGATCTTATTCATGTAATTTCCATTTTCTTGAATGTCACATGAATTATCTGAACCAGATAATCTTCAATAATTAGTTAGAGCATTCAATTATTCTATATTTGAACGTTGTTTAAAGTTGTCAAAGATGTTTCATTTCCATAATGTAATTTGATTATTAAAACAACTCAACTTACTAGACCAAGGAGGTTTTAAATGATTTGCTTAATGCAGACGGTACATTATCAGTTGGGTTGATTAAAAAGGAGATGACATTGTATGAATAACATACTTATTGAATGTCTTCTGTACTGACCAGTGGGAATAAAATGATAAACAAAAGAGGGATGGTATTCCAACAGAGATTTCAATTTAGCATCAAAATTTATGTTTGTTCTAGATCCACCCTTTTCAGACAACGGGATGGTAAGAGGTGCCCATCCATTTTCCATCAAAACAATTTCAACAAGTTAAATTAATATAGATAACGAGAATAAATTTTCAACATTAAATTGGGATAACAAATTCTCTAAAATATTCTGCAAAAAAGAAACCCATTTAATTTTAATTAGCCCACGGTTTCACAAGCCTGTCCAACCTAGTAGCTGCTAACGCCTGGTGAAAAACTTCTCCCACTGCACATTTGGGGAAACACTGCTTACACTAAAGGTCCTAATTAGCTGAGGATTGCTAACAAAAGGAACATTGTGAGATATTAGACTGGGGTTGCAGCACTGCTGAGCAAGAGCTAATGGGCGATTTTATGCATATGCTGTTCTTTCCAAAAGAAATATTTTGCAAAGAATAATTTTTGAAATGCCTTTCAAAATCATAGTTCTCTCTCTTCTTTCCCCTACTCGCCATGCTCTTCAAAGTGGAAAATAAACATGATGGAATATTTCTGCCCAGGGAGTAAAAGGCATTATTTATTTTTCAGAATCGTTCTCAGTCTTTGACAGGGAAACATTAAATCTAATGAGACACAGCTTTCTGTCTGTGTGCTATCCTGAAACGGAATGCCAGCCCATCCTTAATTTTTCCTTCCTTTTTGTAAGTAGAAAACATGGTATTTTAAAACCACAACCCCCACTCCTTTTTTTTTTACTTGTTTACCATTGTTTCAAATGAAAACATCCTTTACTCCAGAAAGGAAATATCAAAACTAAAGTGTTGGAGAAACAACAACAGAAAAACAAATGGACGGCAGTTCGAAAATATGGTAACCTTGTATACATAATAATCATATTAACACACACAAAAAATATAGCCCTAACATCCCTGTACACTTCAACAACCACTGTTTACTAAGTGTTGTAGCAATTTAGTAATTAGAAGCAAAATAAAGTATACACTGCATGTTTCCATTCATTTAAGATGTGGTCACTCTTGTTTGTGTAACAGTCCCTTCATTACCATTATTGAAAATAAAAATCATAAAGAGATTCAATAAAATAGGATATTCTGGCATTGTTTCCTGGAATTCACACTACTTTTAGATATTCTTTTTTTTTTTTTTACTTACAGTGGGAGTATGTTTTTTTGTGAATATGGGTAAGACAAGCGAATCCTATATCATAAAGAATAAAGACCTAATATGTTAATTAGACTGGACAGTGGAATGACTTTCTGAAACAACCTTCTGGAACGACCAATGGGCAGGGGGCTGGGCTGTGAGGCAGCAGACGAGGTCGTTGGTCTGTGAGGCAGCAGGGGCTGCAAAGTGACCAGGGCTATGAAGGCCAAGCAGCCAGGGCTGAGAAGGCCTACCCTTGCACAAATTTCATGCATCAGGCCTCTAGTATATAGTTAATCAGATGTAAAAGCAGATGTATCGATAGTGAAAAGTCAGAAATATAAGCTGAAACTTTAAGTATATAACTAATTAAGCATTAGTAAAAGAAAGGAATTGGACTTTAGTCTGTGATTAGCTAGTTGTCAGATAACCAAGTTTGACAATTATTTTTAAGCAAACTGATTAATGCCCTATATTACAATACAATGTTATGTTTGGAATAATCTTTTATTAAAATAGAAATCAATTTTATCTCTACTGAACAAGATTAATTTGAATTATTGAAGATAAAATTATCTATTTTCCTATCAATAATATATAATTTAATTTCTATCCATATTGCATTGACTCCATTTAATTTTCCTTTATTCTAATATGATACAACTAGAGACCCAGTGCACAAAATGTGCACACTGGTAGGGTCCCTAGCAGCTAGTGGCTGCTGCCTGGGTATTCTCTCCCCTCCTCCAGCTGGTCCCGCTCCCTGGTTGAATTCCCAAACAAACTCCTGTTCAAGGGGACAATTTGCATACTACACTTTTATTATATAGGATTGTAACCCAGGATCACTAAGCTTTATTAAAATGATAGCATTATACCATCTTTGAAAATGATGAGACAAAGAAGAAGACATAATGGAAGTTTAGAGCTGAAGATGTACTAAAATTGTTATATATAAAATATTAAATATTTTTCAATAAAGTTAAAAATGACCCATTAAAAGGTTAACACAATAAAATATGACTTAGAGATGATTTAAAATGTTTTTAAATATATTTTTATTGTTTTCAGAGAGGAAGGGAAAGGGAGAGTTAGAAACAGCAATGATGAGAGAGAATCATTAATCGGCTGCCTCCTGCATGTCCCACACTCTGGATTGAGCCCGCAACCTGGGCATTTGCCCTAACCTGGAATCGAACTGTGACCTCCTGGTTCAAAGGTTGACATTCAACTATTGAGCCACATCAGCCAGACAGGAAAATTTCTACAAGTGTGTCTTGAAAAAGATTGTGGGATGTTAGATGAATTTTAAAATATAATTATAATACTATATATTAGCAAAAACGATTGCATATTGTAATTGTGAAAGAAATTATTATATACAATAGCAAAAATGTAAAATAAATATTCATAGATGAATGTTATGGCAGACATAAGACCCTACACTTAAAGTATAAAACATTGCTGAGAGAACTTAAAGAACATTTAAATAGGTCAACAGGTGGTAGAATAGGAGGTCTCCTGCTCATATTCTCCTTCGCAACAATAAGTTAGTAGTCATCCATAGAAAAAGGTGTCTTTGTAGGAATTTTGAGATTCAGGTCAGGGACTGTGAAAGCTCAGTGGAGCCCAAGACCAAGGAGGGCTCTTTGGGAAGGTAGTCACGTGTCCCAGCAACAGATCCAGAAGCAGCCCCATCTTCCCTGAAACCACCTGTAACTCAGCTTCAAGACATGAGCTGGAAACACTGCTGCCTGCCCACTGACCCGCTGGGAGACACATCCATCCAGGCCCCTCTGACCCATGTCTAAATTCTGATAATGAAACAGCCCAAAACTAAATTCCAGACCTTCTGTCACTGGATGGAAAGAGTCCTGCTCTCTCAGGACCTGGAGGGACACACATCTGACTGTGCCCTTGGACTCAGACCTGACAATGTTGGTCAACTGCAGATCCTCAAGTCCCGCACCTAGTTCCAAGCCCCGCTAAGCACTGGTCCAAGGCCAATCCTGCCTGCCCAGGGACCCACCCCATCACCTGCCAGGATTCCTTTCCAGGATCAAGAAGGAGCCATACTGTCTATGAACCTAGAGGCTGGCCTGTCACCTGAAGACCTCAAAGCAAACCCTGGAGCTAGCACGAGCCCTACTGTCCAAGGTCTAGGAAGCAGTCCCAACTACCCAGGAACCCAGTGGAGTCCATGCCTGTCAAGACCCTATTAACAGTCTCATCAAAGCAGACCTCAGTGTGGACCCAGCAGCAGCCATATGACCTGGCTCCAAGCCTGCTCAACTGTGATTCTGGAGACAAGAGCATTGGCCCAGCGACTCAACCAGAAAAGGTCTTTACCTGCAGAAACCAGGCTGTAAATGGAAAACAACTTGTCCATAGAAACCAGTGAACTATTAATACATATGTACCACCGGAACCAGTTTGGCTCAGTGGATAGAGTGTCGGCATGCGGACTGAAAGGTCCCAGGTTCGATTCTGGTAGGGGGTATGTACCTTGGTTGCGGGCACATCTCCACTGTGAGGGAGGCGGCTGATCAATGTCTCTCTCTCATGAATGCTTCTGACGTTCTATCCATCTCTCTTCCTCTCTGTAAAAAATCAATTATACACACACACACACACACACACCTGAATGGATCAGAACAGTCAGTCTGAGTGAAAAAGTCAAACATAGAAGAATCCATACTGTATGACACTATTCATACAAAACTCTAGACAATGCATACTAAGCAGGAATGACTGAAAGCACTTTAGTGGTTGTCTGGGGACAAAGTGGGGGAGCAGGAGGTAGAGATTCCAAAGGGACACAAGGAAACTTCTGGAAATGACAGAAATAGGCACTATCTTGCTTATGGTGACACATTCATGAGTATATATACGTGCCAAAGCTTACCGAAAGAGAAGTTCTTACCGAAAGAGACGTTCTAATACGTGTACTTACACACAGTGCATCTTAATAAAGTTGATTAGAATAAACAAGAAGGATCCATTTTCCCCACCTTTCTATCTCCTTCTAATGACTTCCCTTGACAGAACTTCATATAGGTCAACCAGGCAATGAATCTAGAAAATCCAGTTTGTAGAATTTCAGCTCTGACACCACAGAGACAGATTCGAAGTTTATATTTGCTGCTGAGAAACAATAAATAAACAATGGACACAAAGCATCCCTTTATAAATATTTGAATACCCAACAGAAAAAAAAAACACATACAAAATTTCACAATTATACCTAATAAAATGGAACTCTACTTTGACTAAGATGCCTATTCTCCTTACGGAAAGAAAACAGACCAAGCCTTAGCAATTGGTAGCATCTAACAATGTATGTTCATTTCTATCCTGGGGTAGTCATTAGTCTACCTGAATATTATGAAAGAAAAATAGACATATAACCAAAGGGACTACTAGCCAGGGAGGTCCCTGCCAGCATTGTTTTTTGTTGTTTGTTTGCTTGTTTTGAGGACTTCTTTACTAGCTTTTTCCGTATACGGTGGTACCTCGAGATAAGAGTGCCCTAACATACGAGATTTTTGAGATACGAGCCTTCAAACGAGCGATTTTTGCTTTGAAATACGAGCTACATTTGAGATAGGAGTCATCGCGCGGATCAGCCGGCTGCACACAACCCACCAGTTTACCACGACTGGAGCATCTCATAGTTTCCCACGCTCAAGGTTACCGAACAAATTAAACTCGTATCTCGAGGTACCACTGTAGTAATTTTAGTTCCTGATTTCTGACCAATGAGATCAATGTGGTGAACTCATTTTAACTCATCTGCTTAGATTGTTACTTGTGTGCTGTTTGAATAGGTTTCAAAATGGTCATTTTGTGATATGGTGAGTGTGCAGGGTGGGCAGTAACCCTCCGGAAATTCCACCTGCACACTCATCAGATCAGCAGCACCTGCAATGGTGTGGGGCTTGCACTCTAAAAGTTACAAGAAAGGAAAAACTGTCCCCCGAATCATGGTTGATTGGGAATGACTGAAGAAAGTCTAGTGTCTAAATTAAAGAAGGCTTTGCGAGGCATGTCATATGTGCACAGGCTGCCGGCACAGGGCTCACCTGTACTCTGGGCCAGTGATTTTCAACCAGTGTGCTGCAAGGATTTTTAAAACATGCCATTCTGGCCGAGACCGGTATGGCTCAGTGGATGGAGCATCGGCCTGCGAACTGAAAGATCCTAGGTTCGATTCCGGTCGGGGGCATGTACCTTGGTTGCAGGCACATCTCCAATGTGGGACATGCAAGAGGCGGCTGATCGGTGTCTCTCTCTCATCGATGTTTCTGACTTTCTATCCCTCTCCCTTCCTCTCTGTAAAAAATCAATTAAAAAATATATTAAAAAAAAAAAAGAAAACCATGCCATTCTTGAGAGTTTAGTCAAGGACACTGACCTCTTTTCTTAGATTGTCAAATTAAAAAAAAAAAAATGACAACAGTCAACACAATAGCCGCCTGGTGTGAATGAATCAAAATTATACCTTTTTTCCCATTAGATTGGCAACACCACATTTTGTGTGTGTGCCGCTGAATGATAGTAATTAGCTTATGTGTGCCACGAGATGAAAAGGGTTGAAAATCGCTGCTCTGGCCAGCTCCAAAGATAAAACTTGGAATGGCAACAAAGCATTTTTCTCCGGGGCCAAGACAGCTCAAAGTGTGTCGCTGCATCGCTAGACGGTCCTGGGAGAGAATAAATAATTACCTGTCACATAGTTAGGATTCTCACATGACAGGAAGGCTGAAACATTGCATATATGTTCTATTAAGGCCCATCCAACTTTGGAAACTATCTGCGATAGTTAAGATACATGCGGTTTATTTTATATTGTCGTATATAATGGTTAATTACGAGCCTACTGCATAATATACAGGCAGTCCTTGGGTTATATAAGACTTGATGTATGTCGTTTCTTTTTTCTTTTCTTTTCTTTTTTTAAATATATTTTATTGATTTTTTTCAAAGAAGAAGGGAAATGGATAGAGAGTTAGAAACATTGATGAGAGAGAGACATCCATCAGCTGCCTCTTGCACATCCCCTACTGAAGATGTGCCCGCAACCAAGGTACATGCCCTTGACCGGAATGGAACCTGGAACCTTTCAGGCCACAGACCATGCTCTATCCACTGAGCCAAACCAGTTTCGGCAAACGTACGTCATTTCTTGATTACGTCTCCCATTTATTCAAAAGTAAAAATAAAAAAATCCATCATTTTGACGTTAGTACATATGTGCTTCATGTTTTTTATTATTTATTTACCACAAGTAAAGGTCAGAAATTGTTATCTTTCTTTTATTTACTTATTTTTTTACTGTTTCACTTCATTGCTGCTGTGTATGTGCTCCATGTGAGTGACATAGGTGCTTATGAAGGTGGGTTCTTTGTGCCACAGGAACGGATCTCTGAAGTAACCCCAGGACCTACTGTAATGTTTTCACCGTTCAGAGGCAGGATGCAGTTTCTTTAATGCCGTCTCTTGGTTTAGACGTTTCCCTTCCATCTCTAAATGAATCAGTGCTGGACTCTAACACAGACTTGCTTTCTATTAAACAAGATTCCTAAATTAGAAATGGAGGGGAAAAAATGACTGGATATAGAGTTCAAAACCACACTTATAAGGTTTTTCAAGAATATGCTACAGAAGTTGGATAAAGTTAGTGAGAGCCAAGAGGATCGACTAGAGATGCAAAAGATCCAACTAGAGATGAAAAAGGACCAACTAGAAATTAAACATACACTGACTGAAATAAAAAAAATATTATACAGAGTCCTAACAGCAGATTAGAAAAAGGCAAGAATCAAGTCAAAAGTTTGAAATACAAAGAAGCAAAAAACACTCAACTGGAAAAGCAAGAAGAGAAAAGAATCCAAAAATGTGAAGATAATGTAAGGAACCTCTGGGACAGCTTCAAGCATACCAACATCAGAATTATGGGAGTGCCAGAAGAAAGAGCAAGATACTGAAAACCTATTTAAAGAAATAATGACTGAAAACTTCCCACATCTGGTGAAATAAATAGACTTACAAGTCCAGGAAGCACACAGAACCCCATATAAAAGGAATCCAAAGAGGACCACACCAAGACACATCATAATTAAAATGCCAAGAGCAAAAGACAAAGAGAATATTAAAAGCAGCAAGAGAAAAACAGTTCATTACCTAAAAGGGAGCACCCATATGAATGTCAGCTGATTTCTCAACAGAAACGATGCAGGCCAGACGGGAGTGGCAAGAAATATTCAACGTGATGAATAGCAAGAACCTACAACCAAGAATAATCTATCCAGCAAAGCTATCATTCAGAAATGGAGGGCAAATAAAGAGCTTCACAGAGAAGAAAAAAGCTAAAGGAGTTCATCAACTCCAAACCAGTATTATATGAAATGCCGAAAGGTACTCTTTTAGAAGAGCAATAAGAAAAAGATAAAGCCAAAAAATTATGAACAACAAATACATATCTATCAACAAGTGAATCTAAAAATTAAGTGATTAAAAATTTGATCAACAGAATAAACTGGTGAATATACTAGAATCAGGAGCACAGAAAGGGAGTGGACTGATAATTCTCAGGGGGAAAGGGGTGAGGGGTGTACAGGGAGAGACTGGACAAAAATCATACACCTATTGATGAGATCAATGGGAGAGAGGGAAGGGGGGGAGCTGAGTGGAGGGGTGCTATGGAGGGGAAAAAGAGAAACAAATGTAATAATCTGAATAATAAAGATTTAATTTAAAAAAAGATTCCTAAATTAAATCAATACTTGATCATCATAAATTAATTTGTTGCCCTTATGCCAACATTCTGAGGCCTTTCAATGCTTAGGCGTATATTGATGTAGTAAGGGTGGAGAATTTTGGCACTTTAATGTGACCTGGTTTAGGTATATTTATTAGAGTCCTTTTTCTATTAGTCCTAATTCACACCACTAAGTAGGTATAAGCCATTTTTCTTAAGTTATTATTTTAAGGTTGACATTGTCTTCATTCCCCCAGATCCTAAAAAAAAAAAAAAAAATGATAGGAAATAAGGCTAAGTGATAGCAATGTATCTCAAATATTAATGTTTGATATAAATTCATAGTAGGCATGAATTATAATGGTGATTACAACAAAGTTATCAAAAATAATATAGAAATGTAAAAAATATTTGTAATCTTATTTTGATTTCTACCCCTTTAGTTAGGGTGCTTCTTTGTGTTTTTTTTTTTTTTTTCGTTCTCTCAGTTAAATGAAGAAACATTTGATTAAGCAAATTTGTATTTACTTTTCCATTATACTTTTGTTCCTGATCTTATGAACCCCATGTGATAGTTAACATTACAACATGGAATCACTGATTTTTAATCTGGTGTTTGTATACCTTTCTATGGGCTGCTAGTGAGTGTGCATGAGAAGAAAGAGAGAAAAATACATTTATGTGGAAAAGCGTTTCTATATTTAGCAGTTTTTGTAACTCTATTTAATCTAGTATAGTAGTCTTTATGTTGACATTTTAAGTGAAAACATGACCATTCATTGATTCTGCTAAATTCCCTTTGTTTCACTTAGCAGACCATCATTGATAGGGGTCAAGCAAAGCTTAGAGAGCAAGGCCAGACACCGAATAAACCTGTCACAATATGGAATGTGAGTTGGCTTTTCAGGTTCTGTCAATAACTCCAAATGCTGAGTGATCCATAACCATGACAAGAAGCAGTTGAATTTTCTTCTCATTCGATTATTTCCAAATTAGCAGGTGATATTCAACATTAAGTTTTTAGACTACTTGGAAGGTGAAGATATAATAGTCAAATTATTGGTTGAATATAGGGGATTTGAGACCAAGACATAGAAAATATCCACCTAGTAAACCAGCAATGCATAATGATAGTGACATTTTCCTTGTCATCGCCAAATCTGCCCCCTCTGTTTTCCTGTCTGTTCTCTCAGAAAGAGGAAATTTTCAAATAAATAACTGAATAAAGCTTTCCAGAGCTGACTAATTTACTCAACAAATATTGGCTTGGGTTTTTCTAAGCTCAATCCTAGCAATACAAAAGATGATAAAACAAAGATCTCTGCTTTTGTGTACATTCTAGTGGGTAAAAGAAAAATGCATGTGCTAGCTTACTAAATTGTATAAAATTTGAGAAATTCATAGTACTATGAAAAATATAGAGTGAATGGCAAAGGAAAGTTGGAGTCTTTGGAGAATAAAGTTTATAGTATTAAACAGAACTGACCTCACAGAGAAGGTAAGATTTGATCAAAGGCTTCATTTTAAACAAAGATAAAAACAGAGATGAAAACACCGAATTTAGCATCTTGGAGAAATCTAACGACTTCAGTGGGGGCAGATTCAGTGACACATAGGGAGTAAAAGAAAACATGATGACAGTTTTAGTTAAGATTAATTAATCACCACCAAGACCAGTTTGGCTCAGTGGATAGAGCATCGGCCTGCGGACTGAAAGGCCCCAGGTTCGATTCCGGTCGGGGGCATGTACCTTGCTTGCGGGCACACCTCCAGTGTGGGGCATGCAGGAGGCGGCTGATCGATGTCTCTCTCTCATCGATGTTTCTGACTTTCTATCCCTCTCCCTTCCTCTCTGTAAAAATTCAATAAAATATATTTTAAAAAAAGATTAATTAATCACCATTTTCCCTGTTTATCCAACCGAATGGAGCTACACAACCTGGACACACCTCATAGAACACCCCCTTGTCCTCCAACCCTCAGCTCCTGGGACCCATCAATCTACATTCAGTCTCCATGGATTTCTCTATCCTGCACATCTCATATAAATAGAATCATACAACGTGGGTCTGGCTTCTTTGACACAGCATAATGTTGTTAAGATTCACTGATGCTGTAGCATGAATCAGTATTCACTTCCTTTCTATGACTGCATAATAGTCTATTGTATGGATGTACCACATTTGGCCATCTGCTTATTACGAATAATAGCTAAAACATAAAATAGCTTCTATGAACATTTATGTACATGTATTTGCTTTGACATACATTTTCAGTCCTCCTATCTGTATAGTCCTAAATCTGGAATGACTGATGTATATGGTAACTCTGTGTTTAACCTTTGAGGAACTGACGAACTGTTCTCCAAAGTGGCAATGCCATTTTACATTCCCATCATCAATGGTGAGGGTTCCAGTTTCTGCATATCTTTATCAAAGCTCATTATTGTCCATCATTTTTATCAGAGCCAACCTAGCAAGTATGCTTCATTTATTTTTGCATCTACCTTACACCCACCTAAAGAGCACCCTACATAGAATAACATATATTTGGACTGAATAAATAGATAAATGGTCAAAATAAATAACTACTTTTCATACCTCTATAAGCCATGGGCAACTAGAGTTTTGGTTGGAATTCCCTCATTAAAAGATGATGTTCTCTTCTATTTTATTATTTTTGGCCTGGGAATCAGTCTGTTGGAAATCTCTCTCTTGTAAATACCAGAATGAAGTTCAAAATTTTCACATTCATTCTTGCAGGCATTCCCCTTCATAAATCATGGGTTTCATAAAAGTTCACAGCCACTGAATGAAGTATTTTAATAAGAACTTTCTTAATCTAGTCTGATTTCATCCCTTTATGGTTTGTTTTTTTTTCCTTTTTTCTTTTCTGTATCTGATTTTAACCATTATGTTCTGCTTTGTTTCAAATCACAGGCTTTTCAACAGGACATGAAAGCAAAGCAAAAGCAAACAGTCATTTGGGAAGACAGAGAAATCTGTTCCCATCTCCCTTCCGTGGGTCCCTGTGAAACATTCATGGCGAGGATCCTTTCAAAGGTAAAGTGCTTGCTCCTTACACACCACAATGCTGGAAAGCCCCACGGAGGGACAGAAAGACAGCACCTATTAAGTAATAGGATGTGTATTACATTCTAATATATTGCTGGAAAAGTTAGCTTACACAAGAACATCTTTATTTATGTCACAACAGTTAAGATTAAATCTAAGCTAACACCTGAAGGAGAAAAAAAATAATGCATAGACTTCCCTGTTTGCTTTTTGTTTATGGGCTAAAGGGCGATTATGGATTACAGGAACATTAGCTTCCAATAGTCAAGTAGAAATAAAAGGTAACTGATGACTTTCCTAATTGTTCTTTCCCGCTGATATATTTACAGATGATTTAGCAGACAATCTAATGATGATATGTTTTTTAATCTAGTTGCCTGTGTTTGATTGACATCCTTGAGTAGGTGGATCATGCCAGAGATTTCAGCCTTCCAGACAGCTCTGCCACATCTATCTAAATGCAATCACTTATCTATTTGTAACATAGGCTAGAGGGCTTGCGAAAACTTCATTGTCTTCGAAGCCAAAGAAGTTTTCCATTTGTTATGCAAAACCATTAAGTAATTGCATCATTTCTAGGATATTCTGAATCAAACCATACTTGAAAACCCTTACCATATGCCTGCTTTCACAGGGCAAGGTTTTGAGTTAGCTATGTGTTTTTTCTTATTTTTCAACATCTGTGTTTGTTTATTGGCAGTATAAATATTTAAAGAGAGGGGAAGAAACCTCAAGCTCTAAGTGAAATCAGCTTTCTCAGCCCCCTGTTGCTTGAAATAAACTTCATGGAACTTTTCAGTGTGAACATGTAAGAACACTGGGCTGAAGTCAACAAAAGGATGAGTAATCTTTTGAACGCATTGTTTATTTCAAAAGTAAATGAAGAAGTGCCTCTCTTCAGAAAGAAATTACATTAAGATTTTACGGGGTGAGTAATGCTCTATGGTACAGGCTGTTCGCTTTAAACTCTCCCCCAGTTGTTGTGAGCCAGAGTCTGCAGGGACAAGCTTTAAGATATTTGTTAAAATAATAAATCATAAAGATCTCTCAGAAACAGCATCTCTGAGAGAGGTCTTTGGTTAATTTGTTATAAACAAAAAGAGTTCCACAGAATTGCTCAGTACCAAGTCCTTGCTTATGTTTTTCTTCAAGTTTATAATGCTTTTCTGTTCATATGATTACTGCTTAACCGAGTTAACCAGTAAATCACAGCATAATTTAGATGGGCATTTCAATGAATCTTGCTTTGTAGAACTGTTGGCTAATCTTTCCTGAATTTGTTTTAGTAGATAATTATATTGTAACTGGATAATGCTTTGAAGCTTGTGCTTCCTCTATAATAAGTCCACGTGCAAGTTGTGTGTGCATATGTATGTGTGTGTGACACACACACACACACACACACGTCAGCCAGAAATTGGAATATTGAGCTCAGATATTTTTCATATATGTCATATTTATCTTTCCCAGTTCAAATCAGAAACCTTACAAGCCGAAATACACAAAGAGGATTTGGAGTTTCCATACTATATGGAATTATATTAATAAATAGATCAATACTTGACATGTTGATGGATATCATATGTGTTTCAAATATGTGAAGTAAAATCAACTACAGTGAGCACAGAGGAGAAAAATAAACCTTTCCTCCAGGCAAGAGAGAGCAAAATGAAATACTTTCTGCCTTTGGTTTTCAGAGGGGACATTGTTTCATTCTGTAGTGTCTTCAACATAAAGCTGTATCTGGTATTTATGTTTATAGAGCTTAAGGCGGTAACTCAACTCCATTATTTTCACAGTTGAAGATGAAGCTTACATTTTTTAATATTCATCTGTGGAAGGTTGTGAAGGGGGTTACAGGCTAAACTGTCTATTTTGTCCGTATGTTTTTATTTATCTGTTCTTTTGACCAGCAGAGTATTTGTTATGCTAATAGATGTGTGGAATAAACACAAAGGCCTCCTGATGCGAACAGATATATGAAAGAAAGCATCTCTACATAATGGCTAAATCTGAAATTCTTTGAAACTTAGGCATCTTTATTTCCATAAACAGAATTAGAATGAAAAACTCTCTCTTAAGTCCATCACGGTGGTGGGAATTCCAAATTTTAATTCCAAAATCTACCTACCACCAACTGGGAGACTTGGGATTAGTTCCTTCTGTACCTCAGTTTCTACCTCTGTAAAAGGAAGTGTTTATAGGAGTTAACCTCTCGGTTTCTCTCCAGACTTCAGTTTATGATATAGGTTCTAATTATGTATTTGGGGCCTTCTGTCAAAGTGAGTTAGTTTCCGGGAAGCAAGTTTCTGACAGAGCCCAAGGTCGTCTACAGTTGAATAGATCCCACTGTACATATAATTAATGATACTAAGTGCGATGACTAGTATGTGCTCAGATTGACTAACAGGCCAGCCTTAAATCAACTGGGCATTTTCCAAAGTATTTTTATCTCATCAACCTAAAGAAATTCAGATTACTAGGTTCCCAAAGAGAAAAATTTTGACTACAAACTGCTCTGTATCAATGGCACTATTCAAATTTAACTGAACATTTATTCCTGGGAGCTTAATGAGTTTTTGACTGGCAGATGTAAATTAAAAGGTATATAAAAACATATATTCTTTTTTATGAAAGGCACTTGGGTGGATTAGAACACAACCTCGGGAGTATATGATGCATAACCTCTGAAGAGGTTCTTTTAGTGTCAGGATTTATGCTTTTAATAGGATGCCACAGTGAATGAAATTCTCTTTGCCAAACCAATTCACATATATTCAAAGAAGGGTTAGATTACAAATCTGAATGCTCGTGTTACAATGCAAACCCTGGTGTCAAGTAGCAATTTAAGCATTGAAAAGCATCCAAAGTCTCTGTGCCTTAGAAATCTTGCCTATTAAACGGGGGTGTGACATCTGACATACTTACCTAAAAGATTCCGGGGAGCATTTAACATTATCTACAACATCAGGGAAAATTTAAGGTGATTTACGATGGCATGCCAATGTCCTCAAGAACAAACTTGTTAAACTTCCTTCTTTCATTTAGAGAATGAAAGTATTCCCTCATCCACTAATTTCCATTACTCTTCAGGATAAAACTAAATTCCAACTACAAACGAGGGCCCCGCATATTATTATAATAATAACCAAAATAGCAGAGATCTATTAGCAGGCTGGATATACCAGTAATGAATGATGACTACTACACACACACAATTCTGCAAACCAGTACCACTTGTACAGTTTTTAATTATAGAGACGAATCCAAACTACCTTCTCCATTAAGACAAATACAGTCTTCATGGCAACTTCCTATTAAACCCAGGACTTTTTACTTACATAAATGGGAGAAGAGCATTTTTCCCTTTGTAATGATTTTGCTCGACTGTGGGACATTTATTTTCCTCCATCCACAGTTCTAACTATCACCAACTCTTTGCTAATGATTTCATCTATAGGCTCGGATTCATTTAATTCTCTTTTTTTCCAAATCATTAAAACTAGGTCTCTTTCCTATGGGGTTTCCAACGAAGAGAAACTCAGTTCTCTCTAATTAAATCCAGTGGCCTGAAACTCCAAAGAGAAAAAGTAAATTCAGGAGATTCCAACAGAAAGGGACTGCTTAGATCAAAAGAGGTGCCATGTGGTACCAAGTTCAAAATGTGAATTAGAAAAATCCCTGGAGGAAACGAGAAGTCTAGTATCCCATAGCCTTCCACACTAGTTTTGCATACTTTATTAGCTACATGACTTAGGACAAGTCATGTCTCACCCTCTGAGCCTGAATGTCCGCACCAATAAGAACAAGATGATAATACCCAGTTCTGAGGTTGTTCTTACAATGAAATAGTATGTAGGATGTGAAAAAGCAGCCTTTGGTCAGTGTCTTTCCTATGCCTCAATCTAGGCTCTCAAATCTACATCTCCTAAGTCCTTTGAAATATCTGCTACTACATGCACTTTACAAATAAAGACAGCAAAACACAAGAAAATTTAAGTATAATGATTGCATGCTCACTGTCACACAATTAGTAATTGGAACTGAAAACCAGGATTCAAAAGCGAATCTACTCTGCTTCAAAATGCATGTTCTTTTCACTAACCCATAGCTTCTTAGGCGGTGCCTCCCATAAATGTCACTCTATTCATTTAGAAATCATTAGAATAAGCCAGATGAAAGGCCTTCAAAAAGTTCCATTTCTGTCACCCAGCATAAGCACTTCAAAGTAATAGTATCTAGATGATATATCAATCTTATGAGAAATACATTATAGTGGAAAGAAAAAAAAATTGAGTTTGAAGCCAATATATCTGATTTCATACCCAGATTCCACACTGATCAGATTTAAATTATCTAAATCATTTCAATGACTTTAGTCTCAGTTTTCTCATCTGCCATGAGGATTTTTAAAGCCTTATTATAGCCCTACCATCTAAGGTCCCAGACAGGAGAGATGCTGTGGTATAGGTGAGCCATATTAATAAATGTCAGCATCCTACAACTATATTTAAAATTTTCTCAAAACATAGAGACTCATGTTACTTAAAATACTGATTATTTTAGAATTCAAATTCATTCCATCTACTCTAAAAATGTTTAGGACTTTTTTTGGTGATTTTTTTAATCTAACCTGTCTACAGTTTTTTCATGGAGAATATTATTTTGAATATTTTGTTGGCTGTATTTAGTTTCTAACTCTGCAAGCCATAGCACTAAGTGTAGGACTCAATATAACTTGATAATAGCAACTCAAAATATTAAAGTTGGAATAAGTCTTAGATATTGCTAGCCCAATTTACTCATTAGGAAGATATTAGCATTTTATGTGGTGCAATCCTTTATTATTCAGCAATGTTCTGCAAATAGTAGTACATTTAATGTAATCTTGAATATCCTTTATTAGAACAAATACCCACAGATATTTCCAAATGTATCTTTTCAAATGAATAGTCAGAAAGACTCATGTTGAGGAAAGTGAAAAAAAATAGGCAAAATCAAATTTATGGCAAGTGCAGCAATAAGGCGTACAGATGTAATAATTTTTTTTTATATTTAAAAAAAATATTTTATTGATTTTTCACAGAGAGTAAAGGAGAGAGATAGAAAGTCAGAAACATCCATGAGAGAGAGATGTCGATCAGCCCCCTCCTGCAGGCCCCACAGTGGAGATGTGCCCACAAGCAAGGTACATGCCCCCGACCGGAATCAAACCTGGGACCTTTCAGTCCACAAGCCGACGCTCCATCCACTGAGCCAAACCAGTCTTGGCTGGATGTAAAAATTTTAAAAATAAGCCTCAATGGAGAAAAAAAATGTTTTACTCTACTCTAGTGGTTTGCCACTCTGTTGACTAATGAGTTTGCTGAATGCTGCTCTATTCTGCCTTAACAATAACTCTTATTAATAGAGATATGTATTTTTAAATCTGCTTAATTATTAAATAGAAAATTTAATATGCATTGGAGTGGATTGCTTGTCAATTTGACACAAAATTAACATGAAACTTACTCTATCAATAAAAATTATCATCTGAAAGAAGTAAAGTTTTTTTTTCAGTGACATGTAACTTTGAGCCAGCAAAATAAGTCTTGCCAACCTAATATCAAACTTCTACATTTTTTTTTCAGATTTGAGAGAATAGCACACACCACATTGAAATAAAATTTAAAAAACAAAAATATCTTATAAAAATACCTGAAAAATATTAACGGTCATCCCAATCATTGACTTAATCAATGCACATCCGGGAAGCTGACAATATACATGAAAAACCTAAATACTCCTGCATGTGGATTTGGGGGTATGTCTAAGAGAAAAACTGGATGGGAAACTGAAAGAACACAGATTCGTGACATAAAGTAAAACACAAGACTTCCAGAGACTTGGGGATAGGCAGAGAGAAATTGGAATGTGTCAATGTGTTAAAGAAAGCCCTTTCTTCTATAGGCAGCATCAGAAATAACTCAACACTGTTTATTTCCATTGAAATCAACAAATGCATGGGGATCTCTAAAAACTTAGCCAGACTGAACATAGAAGCAAAGCCAGGCAATGGAGATCCTTTTGGTAAAAAAGGAATCAATGAAGGGGCCACAATTGCTGGTTAAATAGAGTTATGTAGACCCAGTAGCTGTCAGTGTCTATATTTAGTCTAACCACTTAATGCTTAATATCAGTGTAATATTTTATTTTCGACTAATTAGACTTCTTAATATAATTAGTTGTAAGAGTACTTGTCTAGTATTTTAGCTGTTGCTAGCAGTGCTGGAAAAGAAGAAATATGCCTTCTGGCAAAAGTCCAGGAGAGTAATTATTCAAAGAAATTCATGCCACAAATGCATACAATTGAGGTGTTATTTGCATAGGTGAAAACAAAACTCTTAATTGGATTTTGTTCCATTTTCATTCAAAAGCTACTGCAGCACAAGGCTGTGTATGAGTTGGTTTTGCTCTAAGCAAATGCTTTCATTGAAGGTTGGAAGAGAATATACACCAAGAAGGTCAACAGGAAGGAATACTGATCCCCAAACAAATGATGGCCCGTAAGAGAGCTCATAGCTCATCTGAATTCTTCTCTCCAGAAAGCCTCACTTCACCCAGCCCATCAGATATACTCTCCTGTCCTTGAGATTCCAGTGCAAGTAATAATAGCAACAATAATAATAATAATAACAATAACAATAACAACTTTGTCTCATGTCTGTAGATCCACTACTTATAGTCACCAAATGGAATTCCTATGCTATATGGGTCTCATTATAGCAGATCAGAAAGCCTATGAGATGCTGGTTTCTAGTTCATTATAGAATTCTAACAATAGTGGACTATGCAATACTATATAGAAAAATCCCCTGCCTTTAAGGATTTTTGTGTTAAAGGCCTGTGTGTCCCTTTTATAGTTAAGTCAATAAGTTATAAAGTCATTTCCCAACACTTTATGGAATGCTTATCTCATCTGTGTAAAACAGATCTTATCATTTCAAGTATTGAATAGTATATTGAGCCCCGTATGTGACAGATTTAAGTAGCATGTCCTAAGCTTGTATGTGGAAGCGTGGGGATGAAAACCTAAGTCCGACTCTAAGCCAATGATCCTTCACTCCACTGCAGCGAACTCTCATTTTAAATGGAGATAATCTGACATTTTCGCATTAAGAAATGCATTAGATATTTCCATTGATAAATTTGGATCCTAATAAAAAAAATCTAAATAGCAGAATGTTAGGACTACAAGGGATTCTCGAGATTATTTCAGCCTAAATTACTCATTTTACAGATGAAAAAAGAGAAACCCATAGAAATTATGTGAATTATATACAATCAGTAAAAGATGCATTAGGCCTCCCAATTACAGTTCAGCCCTCTTTCCAATACCCTATACATGCATTTCATTAGTATTCGCATTCCTGCTATTATATGCTGTCTTTATTGTGTTTAATGGGGTTGTATGATGGATTTTTATATTCTAATAATCCAGATCCATTCGCTTGGATGACAGATTTTGTTCTCATCTTTTCCTTTATTCATCAAAATACCAAAAAAAAAAAAAAATGCCCACACTCAATTTTTACATATCCTAAAATGGTATTGCTCACATTTATGTTCTCTTGTTCCAAGAGGGGAAAACGCTGTTGCATTATAACAAATCTGTTTGTAATGAATTCCGCAGCTGTACAATGACCTGAAATGTGAGCTTGGTGATAAGGCATCTCCAAACGAGCTCACATCATCCTCTGCTCTCTGTGTATTTAGACAGTTGGTCAATGTCTTTGCTTGTCAGTAAATACTATGCAGTCTGTATTATATGGCAGGATTTGTTTAAAAATCTATAAGGAAACAGATAAATAACACTGCACACCATTTTCTTAACAGGTTTGAGGGATACTAAACTTGTTGGATGAATCTGCTTCAGTACAGTCGTAATTTGGTGTATTGTATGTTGTGTATTTATGTACATATATGTTGTCATTCCCCTTTTTATATTCTTATGGCCATTACAAGCATTTTATTTATTTTTATTTTTTTAATATATTTTATTGATTTTTTACAGAGAGGAAGGAAGAGGGATAGAGAGCCAGAAACATCGATGAGAGAGAGACATCGATCAGCTGCCTCCTGCACACCCCCTACAGGGGATATGCCCGCAACCAGAATACATGCCCTTGACCGGAATTGAACCTGGGACCTTTCAGTCCACAGGCCGACACTCTCTCCACTGAGCCAAACCGGTTTTGGCAAGCATTTGAGATATACTAACATTTTCATTCATTTTTATTGTACTAGTTAAGAAAAGTATATTTTCATCACTATAGAAAACCCTTTTGCCCCAATTTCATTCTAGTGGCCAAAATAAAAATCTAGAGACATTCTTGAAGATTTTCAAGTCAGATGACATGGATTTTACTGACTTTATACTTACAATTATTTGACTTTGGACAAGTAACTTTGCCTTTCTCTGCCTCAGTTTTATTATCTGAAAAGAAATTGAGCCAGTAATATTACTCTTTAGTATAGTTTTGAAGATTAAATGAGATAACCGTGCATTATTTTTTGGATCCATTCTGGTACACTATATATTAACTATAACAATGATGGTGATGACAGTGGTTGTGATAAAGGTGAGGATTATGATTTCACTGGAGGCCTGGTACATGAAATCTGTGCATGGTGGGAGGGTGTCCTTCAGCCCAGCCTGTACTCTCTCCAATCTGGGACCTCTTGAGGGATGTCCAACTACTATTTAGGCCCGATCCACATAGGCCTAAACGGGCAGTCAGACATCCCTCTCACTATCCAGGACTGCTGGCTCCCAACTGCTTGCCTGCCTGCCTCCCTGATTGCCCCTAACTGATACTACCTGCCAGCCTGATCACTCCCTAACCACTCCCTTGCCAGCCTGATAATCCCCTAACTGCTACCCTGCCAGCCTGTTTGCCACTAATTTCCCTTCCCTGTGGGCCTGGTCCCCCTAACTGCTCTCCTCTTCAGACCTGGATGCCCCCCACCAACTGCCCTTCCCTGCAGGCCCAGTCATCCCAACTTCCCTCGTCTGCCAGGCTGGTCACCCTTAACTGCCCTCCCCTGCAGGCTTGATCACCACCAACTGCCCTCCCATAGAGGCCTGGTCCCTCCCAACTGCCCTTCCTGGCTGGCCATCCTGTGGTGGCCATCTTGTGTCCACATGGGGGCAGTCATCTTGTGTGTTGGAGTGATGGTCAATCTGCGTATTACTTTATTAGATAGGATAGAGTCCTGGTACAAGGGTGGGGCCAGCTGGTTTGCCCTGAAGGGTGTCCCAGATCAGGGTAGGGGTTCCCTTGAGGCATGGGGTGACCTGGGTGAGGGGCCTGTGGTGGTTTGCAGGCTGGTCATGCCTTCCCACCCCTGGCAACCCAAGCGGAGGCCCTGGTATTTGGGATTTTTTTATCTTCTACAATTAAAACTTTGTAGCCTGGAGTGGAGCTAAGCCTTCTGCTTGCTTCATGGCAGCAGCCATTTCTGTTGAAATTTATTTATCTTCTATAACTGAAACTTGGTAGCCTTAAGCAGAGGCCTGGGCCAGCCAGGGTGTGTGGAAAGCTTGGTGTCCTCCATTTCTGGGGCAACTCAAGCTTCCCTCCTGCTCTCTCTGTGGCCAAAACCATCTTGGTTGGGTTAATTTGCATATTCACTCCTGATGGGCTGGTGGGCATAGCTTTAGGTGTAGTGGAAGTATGATCAATTTGCATATTGCTCTTTTATTAGATAGGATCTTTCATATTCCAAATATCCAAGTCAATGACAAATGACCCACAATAATTTCAATAGTGCATATTAAGTGTTCTTCTACAAGGACCTCAGGTAGATTTCTGATAACCATGTAAGGTCATCAGCTATGAACATATCATGTTAGCCAAAACCAATATTACCAACAGAAGACCCCCCAAAGCAAAAATTAATACGATATATTTGGAAAAGTCACTATAGGTGTGGATTTGTGATATAGAACATTAGCCATTTACAATAGTACAGTGGTACCTTGAGATACGATTTTAATTTGTTCTGTAACCTTGAGGTGTGGGAAACTATGATACTCTCGAGTCACCTAATCAATCCGAGCGATTACTCCTATCTCAAATGTTGCTCGTATTTCAAAGCAAAAATCTCTCGCTCGACTGCTCGTATCTCAAAAATCTCGTATGTTAGGGCACTCGTATCTTGAGGTACCACTGTATATAAATCCACTCCTTTCTAAACAGGCAGGCCAACTGAGGAAGATGCCAAAAAAGCTGCTAAGTCAAGGGAGAAAGGATATTGGACAGTGTGCAAAGAAATAGGTAGGCAATAGGGTGGGCAGCTAGAATAATACTATACAAAGCAAGATAAGGGAGGTATGGGCATATCAGTGACTGTGCAATCATAGCAGTTAAGAGAATTACACAAAATTAGAGTGAAAAGCAAGATAGGAACAGCAGTAAGATGTGATCTGGCTTAGCACCTAAAAACACCTGAGGGAGTGCCAGATTTACAAGTTAAAGGGACAAAGGTAGGAATAGGTGGAGCCGGAATTTTCAGCTGAGATCTGTGTAAGTTTATTGATTTAACTATGATAGAACACATTTTCTGATATTGTTTAAAAACCCATAATCCTACCAAAACTGTTTTGGCTCTGTGGATGGAGTGTCGGCCTGCATACTGAAAGGTCCCAGGTTCAATTCCGGACAAAGGCATGTACCTTGGTTTTGGGCACATCCCCAGTAGGAGGCGTGCAGGAGGCAGCTGATGGATGTTTCTCTCTTATCAGTGTTTCTAACTTTCTATCCCTCTTCTTTCTTCTCTGTAAAAAAACAATAAAATATATATTTTTTAAAATAAAAACCACTGAAACCGGTTTGGCTCAGTGAATAGAGCGTCGGCCTGCGGACTGAAAGGTCCCAGGTTCGATTCCAGTCAAGGGCATGTACCTTGGTTGCGGGCACATCTCCAATGTGGGGCATGCAAGAGGCAGCTGACCGATGTCTCTCTCTCATCAATGTTTCTGGCTCTCTGTACCTCTCCATTCCTCTCTGTAAAAAATCAATAAAATATATTTTTTTAAAAAAATAATAAATAAAAACGCATAATCCTAATAGTTTCATTACATCATATGAGAAATGCTAAATTACTATTATTTCTTCCTTGTCTCAGTTGTGAATGTATTAAAGGCTCATTGATGATTTACATTGTTTGAGACTTCTTCATGCCTAACGCAGCGTCTTATATAAGGAACTATCTGTTGACAGATTTACTCTCCTGAGGCTGTGGCAAAGCAGTGTCTTCGGTTTAAAAGAGCATTTGAGTACAACGGGATAGCTAAATTGGTAGGAAGTCAGACTGGAGTAATCAGAAGTTACAGCCTGCGCCAACAAACCTGCCTCTGAGAAATAATGATCTAGGTTGCCCTCAATCCCATTACAGTCTCCCTGAAAGATAAGAGAGGAGGCATCATCTGACAGTGTCATAGGATGAAGTGAGAAGCTTTACCATTAAGTCCAAAGGCAAACTTTTATTCTTCCCCAATTTACATAACTATCCTAAATCTAATCCCCGCGTCTCGTGAACAGGAGGAGTCTGGCTAAATTATTGGGGGAAATCGACTTTATTGCTGGCGGATCAGCCTTTAAAATGATAGTCTGGTCCAGAGTCAGGAAGGTCTGCAATCCCTCAGAAAAGCAAAAATAACAAGCTCCCCATAAGACCGTGTACAATTGGGTGCTCACTCGCCAGAGCTGTTTATCTCAGCGTTACATCGCTTCTTGTCATTTTGAAAGGCATTTTTCCTTTTAAAATCCTATCTGCTTTTGAAGACAGTAAAACTATATTCTAATATGGCAACAATTGCTATAAATTTTTGTTATTTACTGAAATCACGCTATCGTGTCTATGATTTCTACTTTGTATTCAACAACAAATTGCTTGAAGTGTGAGTTAGTGTAAAATATCCCACCAGAAATTAAATGGTTGTCAAAAGTGTTTGGGGGAAATTGCATGGAAGCATAAACAAAAACACTGTGTGATTTATCACTGAGCCTGTTCGAATCTCAGCAATGGATAGAGAGTCAGAGAGGGGAGCCCTTTTCCAAGCAGCTCTCTAAGTGTGTGTGTGGGGGAGGGCGG
>PVJN01017580.1:0-40374 GCA_004026805.1 Lasiurus borealis
CTGGACCCAAGGCAGCTAGCTCTCTCTCCCTTAGCTGGTATTTGTCTTCAATAGTCGCTTCTGGCCCTTTAAAAAAATAAAAAAAACAACAACAGGGAAAGAGGGCGCGTCCTAGGGCCTCAGACGCCAACGAATCCTGCTTTTTCCCGGAAAGTCACCCGAAGACAGTCGTCTGGCATCCTGGGACTTGCAGTTTTTTGCTTAGGGCCAAGCCCCTTCACAACTCCTTGCTGTTAGGATGATCCGGACTACAACTCCCAGAGGGCCAAGCGGCACCAGCAGGGTCCTGTATTCTCGCCGCGGCTGGGCGGCTAGTTCAAGTTGCCATAGCGGCGAGTGTGGGGCTCAGCTCAGTCGGTTGCGCGCCGCCGCGTCGGGTCAGTTGCACCTTCTCGGTCGCAGGTTGCCGTGGGAGCCGGGCGGGGCCTCGGCGATGATCCGGCATTGAGGACCTGGGCTCCCCAACCTCAGGTACTTGCTCGCCTCCACCTCCCCTGCCCCCTTTCTGTGCCACTTCCCTGTCGTGGAGGCGTTGTAGGTCCCGCTTCTGCTTGTCCCGGGGGGTGGGTGGGGGAGCCGCGGCTGGGTGGGGAGCAGGGGCGCCGGGGTGGGAAGAGACGGGGTGCTCGGCCTGCGGACCCCCTCCGCCTGGGCATCCGCAGGCCGGTCTGTGTCAGGCTCTTCGGGGAGTTTGAGCTTCCTGGTCCTCCTTTTGGGAGCCGCGTGCCCCGAGCTGTCAAGGGGATCGGCCTCCTGATGGAGGCACTTGCCTGGTCTGGGCTGCAGCTGGCCGTCCATCCTGCATCTGTTCTCCAGCCCCAGCGGCCGTGTCGCTGGGTGGGTCTCTCCTGGGAGTTGCCCCGCCGTGAGCTGCCCGTGGTCAGTTGTTGTTTCGTAGGAAACAGGTGACATTGAACTCCCGCTGCAGCTTGGACCGGTGTGACCGGGCTCAGTGGCTTCCTTCCGCAGGCTCCTCCCAGGACCGCGCTCTAACGTGGTTCTTCCCAGTAGGAAGCACAGTGCCTAGCACAGGGCCTGGCCCACGGGAAATGCTCAGTATTTGTGGTTTATATTTACTAATGATGCAGAACAGTGCTGCCAAGTAGAATAGAAATATTAGGTGAGCCGCACGCACAGTTTAAAATTTTCCAGGGTCCGCATTGTACCAGCAAAAAGGAAACTGGTGCTGCTAATTTTGATTGTAATTTGTTTAGCCTAGTATAAACAAAATGTTTTAATTTCGACACGTAGTCAACATGGAAACTTATTGAGGTATTTTAAAGACTTGGGAAAAATATATATTTTTTAATGTTTCTGAGCCTTCAAAGTCCTGCATTGTAGGATATTTACAGTACATGGGAACTGAAACTGGTTGGATGTCAAGAGCTCAGTAGCCGCATATGGAGTGACTACCGTGTTGGACAGTACAGATTCAAGGTGAAAACTTGGGCAGCTTCATATTGGCACAGAGAAATTGGGGAGTGTCAGTGAACCCCGCTCATGGGGTAAAGATTATGCTTTGTTAGAAGAGCGAAGTATACATAAAACCCGAGTGCTCTCAGCATGTCCTCTCTGCCATTGCAAGACATGTGTCGTTTGGAGCTCTCTACAGTTTATTTTGAGTAACTTTTCCAGAACAAAGTTTTTTTTTTTTCTTTTCAAGTGATTTATAGATGTACATGTGACAACTACTAGTTCTCTGAATACTTGCCGTTGATTCTTACACGCTGCTTTAAAAGCAGTCACAAAGAATTGAAAATATTTCGGTCTGCAGACTTTCTTACAACCAAAGACATTTTGTGTTTACTTATTTAATTGCAATACTAAATGTGGGTGGTACTGGTCAGCTTATAAAATATATCCTTTAGGAGTACTCGCATATATAGTTCATTAACTGGCTTAGAAATCCAACTGGGTCATTAAATTCAGAAATGTCATGTTACATTAATTACGTGACTTAGTTTACCCTGTGATAGACATGCTGAGAGAGAGTGCTTTTAGGGAGACTTGGGCTACAATTGCATGATCTGGCCAGCCCTCGGGACCACCAGGCATGGGCGGAAGTAACATGTAAGGAGTATGTTGGTTGGGCACCTGGGTGTAAAGAGTTTCTTTGAGTTCAGTGGGGCTTTTGCATGACCCAGGGAGCATTTTCTCTGTTCTCCGATGTGCCATAAACTGTACATAGTGAGGGTGAGCTTATTTTCATCTTTTATTTCTTTAAAACATGTAAGATTGTAGGTGTGTTTTAACCCTTGTTTCATTTATCTGTAGGTGGTTTGGGGAAAGTAGAGGGGCAACCAAAGATTATCCACTTGACTAGGCCTTTTGCCCTGAACCTCATGAAGAAATGATAGGAGGCAGACATATGTGCCTAAGAAGAGCACTGAGCTCAGTGGAGAGCAACACGGAGATTCGGGGGTGTGCTTTGTAAGTATGCTTTTTCCCTTTGTTTCTAAACACGTTTTTGCATGTTTATAGCGGAAAAGAGTATGTCCACAAAGAAGCTTTTGAAAGGCAAGAAATCCCTTTCTAACATGTAGTGTAAAAATTAAATAGGATGGTTATGCGTGTTATAAAAATTCAAGGGAACGGACTAGACACCTTAACAAAAACAACAATGATGCAATTGTTTCTATTAGACAAGTATTTGAGAAACTATTTTGTCCCAGGCACAGTAATAGAATCTTTTATGTGATATATATATATATATGTATATATATATATATATATATATACACACACACACACACACATACATGCATGTATACATATATACATGTGTACATGTGTATATATATGTATATACCTCTATGTGATATAATATTTTTATTATACTATTCTTTAAAAATTTTTTTTTATTGATTTCAGAGAGGAAGAGAGAGGTAGAGAGAGATAGAAACATCAATGATGAGAGAGAATCATGGATTGGTTGCCTCCTGCACACCCCCTACTGAGGATTGAGCCCACAACCCAGGCATGTGCCCTGATTGGAAATTGAACCGTGACCTTCTGATCGAGGCTCAACTGCTGAGCCATGCTGGCTTGACATTCTTATGCTACTAGAGGCCCGATACATGAAATTTGTGCAAGAGTAGGCCTTCCTTCCCCCGGCTGCCAGCAGAGGGAGGCCCTGCCCATTGCGGGTGATCATGGTACGATGGCCAGGCCCCTGACCAATTGCATCACACCTGCCTTGGCTGGCCTGGCATCAGTGGGTGTCATAGCGTGGTCCTGGATGGTTGTCCGGATGGTCATTCCGCTGTTCGGCCGTTCGGTCAATTTGCATATTATGCTTTAATTATAAAAGAGTCTTTGTTTTACAAATGAGACAGTTGAAGCTCAGAGAGTACATGCAATTTGCTTGGGATTCTGGAGCCCCCAAGAGTGGTTTTCATTCCCAGGTGTTCTTTCTGCGAATCTCAGTCCTGTCCAATATGAAGAGATGCCATTGCTACCTAAGACCGCCCTCAGTGGGATTGGATTGACAGTTAGCATTTTTAGATTAAGAGTACGATATAAGCAAAGTTTATTGTTATTTATCTTTAATTTAGAAAATATGTTTTTATTATAGATTTCAGAGAGAAAGGGAGATGGGCTATTTATCTCTTTTAATGTTCAAAGGATTCTATTATCTTTCTTAGTTTATTCAAGATATAATGGTTCTTATATTTTATTGAGGTAAAAGAGTTATAATATGTGATTACTGTAAAATGAACTTGTCATTGATAATGAAGGACATGGTATTAAAAACTCGTTTTGCAATGTAGAGTTAAAACTCTGGACACTTTTTAGCATTTTCCTGTTGCATTTTGATAAGGGACACTTAAACCCAAATAGGAGACCCATGGGGGCTTTGTAGAAACACTGTCCAAGATCTGTGCTGTACAAAGTTCTTAGAAGTAAAGAATTTTAGAGCTGGAGGAGCCTGATAAGGTCATATAATCACAAATTCTCAAATGTAATCTTGACATATTTGAGAATAATATAAAAATTATCTAGAGTAGATTCAATGGTATCCATGTAGTATCACTGGGCTGATTCTAATATGAAATGTTTCAATATATTCATGTTATTCTGTAGTGTGTATTTATTTGTTGCAATAATGTAGTATTACATGTCAGTGCATAAAATTCTACAGTGTCTCTTTTAACTGCTACAAATGACTATAGTTAATGTATCTCTTATCAGTAGATTTGTAATTCTTACTTTTTTTTTTTTACTATTTTAATTCTAGAATTAAACCCACTTTCTCTCTCTATATACATGTGAAATGTATACATACATCTTAAACATCTCTTTTTGTATTCCTAGGACAGTGGTCGGTAAAACTAATTAGTCAACAGAGCCAAATATCAACAGTATGACGATTGAAATTTCTTTTGAGAGCCAAATTTTTTAAACTTAAACTTCTCCTAACACCCACTTTTTCAAAATAGACTCACCCAGGCTGTGGTATTTTGTGGAAGAGCCATACTCGAGGGGCCAAAGAGCTGGATGTAGCTCACGAACTGTGGTTTGCTGACCACTGTCCTAGGATAATACACAGGGTGGGGCAAAAGTAGGCTTATAGTTGCTTGTATGAAAAATAATACAACAATTACAAAATATTAATATAAGAATAAACTCTGTTGTGCATACTCATAACCATGAACCTACTTTTGCACCACCCTGTACATAGAAGTAGACTATCTGGGTCCAAACATATGCATATTATTTATTTTTTACTTGTCTTGCCAGATTGTTCTCCAGAAAAGCTATCTATTTCAGTTAATATTCTTACAGCAAGGTGTGCCCTTGTCAATCCTGGAGGTGAGAGCTATTTTTTTTATTTGTACAAAACAGGTAAACAAGCATATCATATTATTATTTTAATTTGCACTTTTTCGATTAGGAATAAAAAGTATGTTCTATAATTGTTAGGGCCATTTATATTCTGTGAATTGCATGTTTATATACCCTTTGCATCTTTTGGTACTGGTGTGTTCTTTTAAAATAATTTATTTTAGAGAGATCATGAATCCTTTGGTTTCGATATAATGTGAATATTTTTCTTTTTGTCCTCCCCCCCCCTCCTAAACTTCTAGTATCTTTTTACCAATAATTGTAAATGCTCCTAACAGGCTACCAGGTCCTTATCAGATATTCACTCTTCCCTGAAATTCATGTAACCCTTAACATTGATCAGTACAATGCTGGTGTGTGGAGTGTTTGGGAGATTGAAATATTTGTGTTTTTATGAACCCATTTAGCTGATGAACATCTAGAACCTGTACTGTTCACAGGGTTTTCCATGACATAGGTGCTCAGGAATTAATGAATGAATGTTTAGGATAGATGGGTTCATGGATGAATGGATAAGTGAAGAAGAGAGACATTGTGGAATAAGTGAACAATGATTATTATCTTAAAGAAAGAAGACATAAGCAGAGTAAAAATTGTTTATTTTTTAAGTACAGTTGACATTCAGTATTATTTTATACTAAGGGCCTGGTGCATGAAATTCGTGAATGGGCAGGGGTGTGTCTCCCAGCCCAGCCTGCACCCTCTCCAATCTGGGACCCCTCAAGGGATGTCCGACTGCCAGTAGGATCAGGCCTAAACAGGCAGTCGGATATCCCTCTCACAATCCAGGACTGCTGGCTCCCAACTGCTCTCCTGCCTGCCTTCCTGATTGCCCCTAACTGCTTTTGCATGCCAGCCTGATCACTCCCTCACCATTCTGATTGCCCCTAACTGCCCTCCCCTGCAGGCCTGGTCAACCCCAACTTCTCTCCCCTGCAGGCTTGGGTCCCTGCCAACTGCCTTTCCCTGCAAGCCTGGTCACCTCCAACTTCCCTCTGCCCGGCTGGTCACCCCTAACTGCCCTCCACTGCCTGCTTGATCACCCCCAACTGCCCTCCTTTGCAAGCCTGGTCCCTCCCAACTTCCTTCCTCTGCTGGCTTGGTTGCTCACAACTGCCCTGCCCTGATGGCCATCTTGTGGCGGCCATCTTGTGTGCACATGGGACAGCCATCTTGTGTGTTGGAGTGATTGTCAATTTGCATATTACTTTTTTATTAGATAGGATAGAGGCCTGGTGCATGGGTTGGGGCCAGCTGGTTTGCCCTGAAGGGTGTCCTGGATTAGGGTGGGTGTTCCCTTGGGGCATGGGATGGCCTGGGTGAGTGGCCTGTGGTTGTTTGCATGTCAGCCACGCCCACCTGTGACCCAAGGGGAAGCCCTGGTATCTGGGATTTATTTATCTTCTACAACTGAAAAACTCTGTAGCCTTCACTGGACGCCAGGAACTTAGCTTCCTCATGACCGGGAAACCCAAGCCTCCTGCTTGCCCCGTGGCTGCTGCCATTTTTGTTGGGATTGATTTATTTTCTATTATTGCAGCTTTGTAGCCTTGAGCGGAGGCCTGGTCTGGCCAGGGTGTGCAGGAAGTTTGACTTCCTCCATTGTCAGGGAAACCCAAGCCTCCTGCTCACTCTGTGGCCACAGCCATCTTGTTTGGGTTAATTTGCATAATAGCTCCTGATTGGCTGGTGGGCATGGCTTGTGGGTGTAGCAGAGGTATGGTCAATTTGCATATCACTCTTTTATTAGATAGGATGAGTTTCAGGTATACAGCATAATGACTAGGTAATCATATACTTTACAAAGTTCCCTCTAATATTTCCAGTACCCACCTGTAACTATACATAGTAATTACAATATTTTTGGATATATTTCCTATGCTGTACTTTATTTTCCCATAACTGTTCTGTGTAACCAGCAATCTGTACTTTTCAATCCCTTCACCTTTTTCACCCAGTTTCCCAGGCCCCTCTCCTCTGGCAACCATTAGTCTGTTCTCTGTGTCTATGAGTCTGTTTTTGTTTTGTTTGCTTGTTTGTATTGTTCTTTAGATTCCATGTATAAGTGAAATATTATGCTATTTGTCTTTCTCTGGCCGACTATTTCATGCATTTCTTTGGGAAGAGGTAGTGATAAGAAATATGAGAAGGACTGACAAAGAAAATATTTCAGTGATTGGGCAATGTATTTAGAACTTACACAGTTCGGCATTTAGAAATGTAGTGGAAAAGCACTGGCTTAAAGACACAGATATGGGTTCTAGGTCTGTTATGTAATTTTTAAAAATTTAATAAATCTTTATTGTTTAGATTATTATAATTGTTCTTCTTTTTCCCCCCCCTTAACTCCCCCCACCAATTCTCAACCCCACTATCCTAATCTATGGTGTACGATTATTGTCCAGTCTCTTCTCACACCCCCCACACTCCTTTCCCCATGAGAATTGTCAGTCCACTCCCTTTCTGTGCCCCTGATTTTATTATCTTCACCAGTTTATCCTGTTCATCAGATTTTTAATTTCCTTGATTTTTAGATTCACTTGTTGATAGATATGTATTTGTTCATAATTTTTATCATTTTACCTTTTTCTTCTTCCTCTTCTTAAAGAGTATCTTTAAGCATTTCATATAATACTAGTTTGGTGTTGATGAACTCCTTTAGCTTTTTCTTCTCTGTGAAGCTCTTTATCTGCCCTTAAATTCTGAATGATAGCTTTGCTGGGTAAAGCAATCTTGGTTGTAGGTTCTTGCTCTTCATCACGTTGAATATTTCTTGCCACTCCCATTTGGCCTGCATAGTTTCTGTTGAGAAATCATCTGACAATCCTATGAATGCTCCCTTGTAGGCAATTAGCTGTTTTTCTCTTGGTACTTTTAATATTCTCTCTTTGTTTTTTGCTTTTGGCATTTTAATTATGATGTGTGTTGGTGTGGTCTTCTTTGGATTCCTTTTGTTTGGGGTTCTGTGCACTTCCTGGACTTGTAAGTCTATTTCTTTTACCAGGTGGGGGAAGTTTTCTGTTATTATTTCTTCCAATAGGTTTTCAGTATCTTGCTCTCTCTCTTCTTCTGGCACCCCGATAATTCTGATGTTGGTATGCTTGAAGTTGTCCCAGAGGCTCCTTACACTGTCTTCAAATTTTTGGGTTCTTTACTCTTGTTGCTTTTCTGGGTAAGTGTTTTATGCTTCTTTATTTCAAATCTTTGACTTGATTCTTGTATTCCTCTCTAGTCTGCTGTTAAATCTCTGTATAATAGTTTTTATTTCATTGAGTGTATATTTAAATTCTAGTTGTTTCTTTTTCATATCCTTGAGGGTCTCGCTAAATTTATTGGCCTTTTCTAGGAAATTCTTGAAAAACCTTATAACCATGGTTTTGAACTCATATCTCCAGTTGTTGTTTTTCCCTCCATTTCTTTCAGTTGTGATCTGTTTCTTTGTCTCTGCATTTTTGCTGCTTCCCTGAGTTGGTAGATTAGCTTTGTGTGCTAGATGTCTTATATGGCCCAGTGGTTCAGCCTCCCCAGTTACCTGAGGTGGACATCCTTGGTGCACTCCTTTGTGGACTGTGTGTACAGCCTTGTTGTAGTTAAGTCTTGATGGTTGTTGGATTAACTGGGGGGAATTGACCTGCAGGCCAATTGGCTGTGAGGATCAGTTGTGTCTATGCTGGGAGAACTTCTGTGCTGGAGACAGCCTTATGAGACAAAACTTGGAAAATTGCAAAAGCCTCTGTGCTGGGCTTAGATGGAGTGGAGTCTCAGGCCTGAGCAGACAACCTTGGCTTCCCATCAGCCCTGCCTTATGAGGCCCCTGGGTCTCAGTGTCCCTTGATAATTTCTGCAGCCTTCTCTATGTGCACTCGCGCATGTGCCTCCAGACCTCTGCCTTTCGTGGCTCCCCTGAGTTTCCATGTGCTCCTCTCTTTTCCTGACAGTCCAGACTCCCTGTATGAGCCTGGGACCCCAGAGTCTCACCTGGAACTGGGGTTCAGTGCAGTCAGAACTGGGGTTCAGTACAATTGTGAGTTTCTGTCACCCACCTGCTAGAGAAAGCCAGTCAGGTACTCAGCCACTCATCCTCTCCATGCACGCGTCTCTATGCCTCTGCTTTTTGCACCTCCTCTGTGTCTCTGTCTGCCCCTCTCTTTTTTTTTTAGTTGTAGAATTTCCTCTCATCCAGCTTTCCTGTGGTTCTGGATGATGTCTGTTCTGTCTTTTAGCTGTAGTTTTGAAATTGTTGTGTGAGGCAGCAGTTTAGGTGTTAACCTATGCCACCATCTTGGTTTCTCTTCTCTGTTACTGTAACTTTTTAGCAAAGCAATGGTGGGCAAGTATTTTATTCAAAGCTTTATTTTTCTTAGCAGTAAAAGTAAAGAGTTCTAATTATACCCACTTTGTAGGATTCAATGGAAGTCAAAAGAGAAAGTGCTAAAGAAAATGCTTTGTAAGCTATAAAGCAACATATAAATTTGAGGTATAAAATTTTTAATGGTGTTTGTTCACTAGGATAGGCAAGAGGAGTTTCTGTTTCTACTTCAAAAAATAGAGGGAAAAAAACAAATATTATGCTTTATAATATATTTAAGAAACAGCTTGTTTCTTATGAAAATCTTAATGCTATGGGGAGTAGATTAAATAACCCCAACTGCTATTTATGCTTGCTTAGTTTTTTCCCCTCAGTAATTGCTAACTTGTCACTTGTCATATCAATTGCTTATGCTTATTTTGTGTATCCTAATTTTGAATTTGTCCTCCCCACTCCCATCCCACCACTAGAAGACAGTCTGAAAACAACTTTTCTCAAGGAGAGTAGTCTTGAGAGGAAACTTTAGGAAATTAACTATGTTCTGAACCAAATAAAATGATTTATTAGTAAACTACATATTGTCAACAGATGATCATTGGTGCCAATGTAACGCCAATAGGAATCTCCAATTTGGGGTGTGGTGAAGAAGGAAACTTTACTCAGTGCAAAACAGCTCAATTATGATATAGCATAGCCATGAAAACAGCAAACCTATGAGGTGGACCTGGGGCCAGGCCCCTCTCTGCTAGAGATCTCTGTTCCTTGCTGGTCTGTTCAGCTCCGTGCTGGTCTGCTCTGCGCCATTCTGTCTTTGGTGCCTGTCTTCTCTGGCCCATGTTGGTCTATTCGGCTCTGCTCCAGCGAGGTAGAGATATCTTTGGTGTTTTATCTCCTTCAGGGATCAGTCTTTGATGGAAAGGGAAGGTGCACTCTCAGAGCCAGAAGGGAGCTGGCTTATATAGATAGACGTCCTTGCTTGCATCCTTGATTGGTCTGCCCTCATGCAAACAAGAACTCCAAATCCTTGCAGTTGGATTTGTCCAAAAGTTATTTTACTGATTAGCCAGTGAAGATGTGGATGGGGATATAGCTAGCAGCTCTGTATGGATGGGGGAAGCCTCAGTCCCATTGGTTGAAATAGGATTCCAGGAGCTCCTTTATTAGGCCTGGCTCAGCAGACAGGAAAAAATTTCAGTCAGGCAGTACAGTACAGGCTTCTGTGTGAAGTGGTTTTTGTAGAAATGGTTGTTAGTCTCGGTTTCTAAAATTTTAAAATTTGAGCACAGTTAGCCACCTGCAGATCTTGGTAGGTATCTTCTTTCTCAGTATTCACAATATATATACCACTTAGCTTTTGCTGCGTAACAAATAAAACATACAAGGCATCTAGATATATAAAAGCCTAAGCGACTGATGACGGAACGACCATAATGACTGGTCAACCAGTTGCTATGATGTGCACTGACCACCAGGGGCAGATGCTCAATGCAGGAGCTGCCCCCTTGTGGTCAGTGTGCTCCCATAGCCAACCTCCTGCAGCTGGTTGGCAGCTTCGGCATCCATTCCTTCTGTGCCAGGCTTGGTGACCCTCACCTCCTCTCCTGACCCTGCTGGGGCCTTTGGCCCCAGGCTGAAGCGAGGAATCAGGGGTGGATGGTGGCGGATGTGGCCCCCTTCCCAGGGGTTCTGAGAGCCGGCTTGCTTCCTGTGCCCCATCTGTCCCTTGGCTGGCAGGCCCTGATTGGTCCAGGGTCCCTCCTCTTCTCCCTCTCTCTGGTAGTCAGTCTTTTCCTGATCACAGCCAGGCCTAGGGACCCCACCTGTGCACAAATTCATGCACTAGGTTTTTAGTACAACAATAACTGTTTGTTGCTTGTACAGTCAGTCAGCTAAGCTGTCTGCTTATTTTGACTGGACTCACATATTTATTTGGTTTCAATGGTCACCTGGTCTGCTGATCTAAGCTAGAAGCCTCTGGTGCAACTATGTGTTCCCACATCTTCCAACAAGATATCCTGGGCATGCCCTCTTGGAGATGGGAGAGATGCAGGGAAGCAAGTTCCAGTGTGTAATCCCTTTTCATGACTTCACTTGTGTCATGTTAGCTAGAATCCCATTGGCCAAAGCAGGTCACATGGCTGAGCCTAGAGGAAGGGACCTGCGCAGGTAACTCAACCTCTAGTAGGAGAGCAGTGCACAAAGGGAGGGGTGAAGAATCAGAGTCAAATCATGAAAGGTACTATACTTTTGATCTGAATTTAGTTTTTGACATATACAATAGTAGGAAAACGTTCTAAGTAGATGGATTAAAATCAAACCCTTTCATTTGTAGTGGTATTTTGTTCTGGTTTTGGAGTTAGTAGACATGGTTGATATCAAAACTGTTATATTAATTCTCTTCTTCCAATCAAATAGATCGTTTTTAATTAGGGAAACTCCTTTAAAAAAGTAAACTCCCTTTGTCTTGGTTCTTTATCCAAAATAGGGTTGCAAACTTTGCTAGTAAGTGGGACCAAACAGTTAACACACTGGGTGAAGCGGCTGGTAGGAATTTGGACAGCAGGAAGGTACATGCCCAACTCCAACACAGTCATGGTTTATGTCCATGTTGCCATGGGAAAATTCATCCCCAATGTTGCCAGATCTCTGGGTTTTTCAAGAGAAGCTGAAAATTAGAATTTTTATATGAAATTTAGTTGTTTTAAAATTAATGTTTTAGAAGAACATAGTATTATTTTCAAATACATATTAGTCAGCTGGGTTTGGTCTATAATCCTCCAGTTTTCATCCTCTGAGTTAAGCAAAGTGATGTCAGAAACTCAGAATTCTAGCTCCGTCTTATCCAGGCTAATCTCTTGTCCAGCCTGGGGAAGTTTGGACAATTAGTAGAGGTTGTCTGTATTCCCAGAGGACTATTCATATCTGCTATTTTAGGAATATTGTAGTATATATTTCATTTTCAATTAGTTAGCCAATGCAAAAGTCCAATTCTAGGATGTAACTACAAGTAGTAAATCCATCTTGAGTTTGCTAGCATCCATTTTTTTTCTGTAAATTTTCTTTTATTTTCTTGAGTTTTTATTTGTTTATTTTTAGTCTTCACTTTTTAAAAACTTTTTACTTAATTTTATAAACTGCCTCATTTATTTTAGAAGTATGTGTGGGTGTATCAATCTAAAATATCTGTGTCATTCTGCTTGTGAGACAGGGAGGGGGTTATTAAGTAACTTTTAAAACTGCACTGATATTTAACAAGTGGCACTTATATAATTATCTGAGCAGCAGCTAATTTTTTTTTCTCCATGCCTGAATAAGGAGTCATTTTGTCTGCTGCTTGTCCTTTTCCAGAAATGCCCCTGATCCCTGCTTGGTGGGCACTGGTCCATGGGACTCTGCCCCTGAACTCTGAGGAGCTGCAGCAAGGAGAGCAAAATGCAGCTGGGAACTGAGCCTGACCCTCTCCACCCATAGGATAGAGGGTGTGTGTGTGTGTGTGTGTGTGTGTGTGTGTGTAAGAGAGAGGGGGAGGAAATGGAGGGGAGGGCAGCAGCAGGAATAAGTGGAACATACAATATAAAATCAAATCTAGTGTGTGTGCGTGTGTGTGTGTATACACACACACACACACACGCACACACACATACATACATATATATACACTGGTACCTCGAGATACGAGTGCCCTAACATACGAGATTTTTGAGATACGAGCCATCGAGCAAGCGATTTTTGCTTTGAAATACAAGCAACATTTGAGATAGGAGTTATCGCACGGATCGGCCGGTTGCACACGACCCACCAGTTTACTGTGACTCGAGCATCTCATAGTTTCCAACGCCTCAAGGTTACAGGACGAATTAAACTCGTATCTCGAGGTACCACTGTATTTAAAAATGTTAATTCTCTAAGTCAGAAGTCTCAAACTGGGATGATTTTACCCAGCACCCCTCCCTAACCCAGGGACATTTACTAGTAGCAGTACTGGCGATGGGTTTAAATCCTCTCCTTGATGGAAGAATGCAGGCGCTCTGCTTATTTGTACCTTCTCTACTTCTTCTGAAAAAGAAGTTTTCTAACTGGATCCCATCCTTGTCTCATCTATTTGTCAAACTTCTGCCCATCCTCCCAGATGGGTGGGAGGATCCTGACCCCGCTGCTCTGGCATGTTGTTGTGGTACTTTGCTCCCTGCAGAGAGCACTTTTACAGCTCTTTCTCTCCCATCAAGGACCGTGACTTAATTTACTTACTTCCATCTTTCATTTCTAATGCAGATGTAATTGAGTAAATGAATGCATGAATATGTTCAAGTTTCTTTCCTTTTAATCACTTGAAGACATGTTTTAAAATTGATTTTAGAGAGACAAGAAGTGGGGAGAGACAGGGAGAGAGAGAGAGAGAGAGGGAGGGAAAGAGAGAGAGAGAGAAAGGGAGAAACATTGATGTCAGAGAGAAACATTGATTAGTTGCCTCCCAATAGATCTCTGATGATCGGGGATCAAACCCTCAATCTACGGATGTGTCTTGACCAGGAATCGAACCCCAAACCTGCAAGAGATGATGCCTCAACCAACTGAGTCACCCAGCCAGGACTCATGAGTATCTCTTCATTTTCCCCCCTATGTCTTACATTATCTATTGACTTCACAGAGAATTGGCAGTTGACTTTGATCTTATATGAACTTACCAAAAGGGTTTGAGAAGATTAAGTTACAGAGGAGAGTTGATATCAAGAAAATTGTTTGTACATGATAACCTTCCCTGGCTAGTTCACTTTGTCTCTTGAAGGAGGAGGCAAAGCTCTCAAGACCTGCAGCCGTTGAAACGGTGAGAAATGCCTTCTAAAATGTGAACTTTGATAATGATTAAGCTTAGCATACACTCCCCACCTCCTGCGATTCCCTTAAATATCAACATCATTACCTTGAAGTGTTCTTTGAGGACAGTTGCCTTGGACAGGGACGGCTGAGGCACTTGGAGGCCACAGAATTAATCACCTACTTAACATGCACCAGTCAGCTTTTGGGAAATGTCACCCTTGATGCTGGGTGCTTATCTTTTATGGAACAGCTTGCAAATTCTAATTGTTTTAAACTGGCTCTGAGGAAAAGAGACTTGAGAATCTATAAATTACAGCTCTCATACATACAAATATGCATCATTATAATGAAGACAATCTGACGGCTTTTTTAGGTCAAATGACAGAAGAGGTGGACTTGAGTTTGTATAGACTCGCTGCCAGTCCTCTTATGACAGGACCACATGCACTTTTATTCTCTCTGCTCACCGTGTTCAGGTTTGCACGTGGGCATTTGTCTCTGATGGACGGATCCTCAGTGGGACCGAATTGAGGAGTTTCATTGCTCACTCTGGTGGCGGTATGTCATCTTTATAAGGCTCCTGAAGGGAGAAGCAACATTCATGCCTTTAAATACCGATGTGTTGGGAACAGCAAAATAAAGTAGTTTTAGTGTTGTACCATCTGGTTTCAGACCCAGAGCCTTCTCTAAGACTCTGGAGACTTTCACTCAAGGTCGCCTGTCCTAGTCCTCTCTAGTCTTGGAAAAAGCTCAACATCTGAAAAGCAGACAGATCCATGCCATTGCTTCCTGATCAATGAGAAGTTTTGTTTTACCAGTAGGTGGTAGTAAGAGAATATTTTCTGCTTTTTCTCCAGTTGAAGGAAATGTTTTCTTGCCTTTAACCAGAATTTGGGTGATTCAGTTTTTAAAAATTGTTCTTTGACTTCTTCAATCATTCTTCAAATTTAGCAACTCTTTCCCCCCCAACAGCTGTCATACTGAAACTTCTTGTGATAATGAGAATGGATTTTTAATCCACTGAACCTTTCCTTTTGAATCTTTAAAAAGAATGATGAAGATGTTCCTTGAGCATACACAGATGTTTTTCTACCAGTCTTTATAATTATTCTTTGGACTTCATATTGTAATTGTGGTTAATTCATCCATGAACCATTTAAATTTGTTTTTCAAAGCAGAATTTGATTGCATACGCTATGTGAGTACACGTTAATGTGTTTTCACATAGTCCTTCAACTTTTAAGTTCATTCCAGTATTAAGAATGTTTTTTGAGCCCTGCCAATGTGGCTCAATTGGTTGAGCTTTGTGCCATGCACCTAGAGATCACTGTTCAATTCCAGTCAGGGCTCAATTCTTAGTAGGGGGCGTGCAGGAGGCAGCTGATTGATGTTTCTCATTGATGTTTCTCTCTCTCCCCTTCTCTCATGTCAAATTAATAAACAGTGATTGGGTTATTAAACAATGATTGGGTTACGAAAGAGATCAAAGAAAATAAAAAGCATCCTAGTAACAAATGACAATGAAAAAAAAAAATCCAAAAATCTATGGGACACAGTGAAAGCAGTCTTGAGAGGGAAGTTCATAGCTCTACAGGCTTACCTCAGAAAACAAGAAAAAATGGTAATAAATTATCAAAGCCTACAACTTAAAGAATTAGAGCAACAAGAAAAGCTCCAACTAAGCAGAAGGAAGGAAATAATAAAGATCAGAGTGGAAATAAATGGCATAGAGACCAAAAAAACAAAACAAAACAAAACAAAACAAAAAAACAATACAAAAGATCAATGAAACCAAGATCTGGTTCTTTGAAAGGTTAAACAAGATTGATGAACCTCTAACCAGGCTCACCAAGAAACAAAGAGAGGAAATCAAATAAACAAAATCAGAAATGAAAAAGGTGAAGTAACAACAGACCCCACAGTGTTTGATTTTTTTCCACTGTTGTTATTGTTGAAATTCTAATTTTCTGCCATTGCGATCTGTGAAGGTGCTTTATATGATTTCTATCTTCTTTTTTAAAAAATATTTTTATTGATTTCAGAGAGGGAGAGAGAGATAGAAACATTGATGATGAAAGAATTATTGATTGGCTGCCTCCTGCACGAGGATGGAGCCCCCAACCCAGGCATGTCCCCTTGACTGGAATTGAACCCAGGCCCCTCATTCCATAGGCTGATGCTCTATCCACTGAGCAAAACAAGCTAGAGCATGATTTTTGTTTCCTTGAACTTGAAGAAAATTTGCCTGTGTCCCATTTTGTGGTCTGTCTTTGAAATTATCTGTTGTGCACTTGAGAAGAAAGTATATTCTGTAGCTTTGGGGTGAAATGTTCTGAAGATGTCAATTAATTCCATTTGATCTAGTGAGTCATTTAGGATTAATGTTTCTTTGCTGAATTTTAGTATAGAGCAGTGGTTCTCAACCTTTCTAAGGTCATGACCCTTGCATACAGTTCCTCATGTGGTGGTGACCCCCAACCATGAAATTTTGCTACTGTTATGCATCGTGATGTAAATATCTGCATTTTCCGATGGTCTTAGGCGACCCCTGTAAAGGAGCGTTTGACCCCCAAAGGGGTAGCGACCCACAGGTTGAGAACCACTGGTATAGAGATTTTATTCAATGTGTGAATGGGATATTAAAGTTCCCTGCTATGACTGTATTGCTGTCGATCTCACCCTTGAGATCTTCCAAAAGTTTTTTTTTTAATATATTTGGGTGCTCCTGTATTGGGTGCATAGATGTTTACCAGAGTTATATCCTCTTGTTGAATTGCTCCCTTTAGTATTATGAATGGCCCTCCTTATATCTTGTTATGGTCTTCACTTTGAGGTTTATTTTGTCAGATATAAGTATCGCTACCCTAGCTTTTATTTTCATTTCTATTTGCCTGAAAAAATTTTTTCCCATCCCTTCACTATCATTCTATGTGAGTCCTTTGTTCTGAGATGGTTCTCTTGTAGACAGCAGAAATATGGGTCATGTTTTATTATCCGTTCAGCTACCCTATGTCTTTTGATTGGAGAATTTAATGCATTTATGCTTAAGGTTATTATTGACTAGAAGCCCAGCGTGTGAAATCGTGCAAATCCTCCCATCTGCACGACTTCGCCATGCTCACAGCCCTGTCCACCTGAGCCAGTCTTTGGTCTTTACGGCATTAGGACCACTAGGTTTTTATAATATAGATAGGTACTTGTTTGTCACCATTTTTATTCTTTATGCTTGTGTTCCTTCTTCCCTTCCTATTTCTTGTTTTTACAGCAGTTCCTTTAGCATTTTTTGCATTGCTGGCTTGGTGGTAATGAACTCCCTTAGTCTTTCTTTGTCTGTAAAGTTCCTGATTTCACCTGCAATTTTGAATGATAGCCTTGCTGGGTACAGTAATCTTGGATTTAGTCCCTTGCTTGGTATGACTTTGTGTATTTCATTCCATTCCCTTCTGGCCTGGTGTGTTTCTGTTGAGATATCAGTTAATAATCCAATGGGAGATCCCTATAGGTTCTTTCTGCTTCCCTCTGGCAGCCTTTAAGATTCTTACTTTGTTGTTGGTATTTGCCAATTTCATTATGATGTGTCTTGATTTTTTGGGGGGCGGTTATCTTGTTTGGGACTCTGTGTGCTTCTTAAACTTGTGTGAGTTTTTCTTTTCCAATTTCAGGGAAGTTTTCTGTCATTATTTCTTCAAACAGGTTTTCTATTCCTTGCTCAGTTTCCTCTCCTTTAAAACCCCACACCCCCATATATGGATGCTGTTTTCTTTTTCATGTTGTCCTGAAGCTCCCTTATGCTCTCCTCCTGGTTTTAAAGTTATTTTTTTCCAGTTGCTGCTCTGCTTGGGTATTTTTTTCTACCTTGTCTTCTGGCTTGCTGATGTGGTCCTCAGCTTCTTCTAGTCTACTGTTGACATTTTTCATTGTGACCTTTATTGCAGCTATGTCATTCTTCATTTCCTCTTGCCAGCCTTTTATTAATCTGCTATCTCTGAAGGTCATCTTTAAGTTTGTTTTTCTTTTAAGTATACATTGAATTTTTCTTTCTGATAATATATTCATTGTAGAAATTTTAAGAAAAATAGGAATTAAAAAATCAGTACCCTGTCCGGTTTGACTCAGTGGATAGAGTGGACTCAAGGTTCATGGGTTTGATTCCAGTCAAGGGCATGTATCTTGGTTATGGGCACATCTCCAATAGGAGGTGTGTAGGAGACGACTGATTGATGCTTCTCTCTCATCGATGATTCTAACTCTCTATCCCTCTCCCTTCCTCTCTGTAAAGAAGATCAATAAAATATATATTTAAAAAAGTAAAAATAAAAATCTGCTGTAAACTCTACATGGTAAATATACTTTGGGTCTATTTTCTTCCCCTTTTGTCATCACTCTTTCCTGCTCCTCTAATTTGTATACTGGCAATTTATAGCCATATACAAACAACATATAATGCTTATTAAAAATTGGGATTCATACTGTTATTCCTTAAATTCCTATTAAATATCTCCAGAACCAGGGTGTGTAAAGTCTACATACTGTTCCAATGTAGAACTATATTGTATTTTAACCTTTCATTCTCTTATAATTTGAAATTTAAATTGTATTTATTTTCCTTCTATTACAACTTCTTAATCAATATATTTATATATAAATTCTTTATGTACTCCAGACAATTTTATGTACCTAGGGGAAAGTTTTGGAAGTTATTTGGTCAGAGGTACAAACTGCTCTTGATATATGTCTGGCTTGCTGACATTCAGGCAAGTTTATCAATGTAGACATTTCCATTAGATTTTTATAGTAGTGCTCTTTCCCCTACAGTTTGGCTAACCAGAAACATTATTTAAAGGAAAATAACTTAATAGGGTAGAAAACTATCTCAATACTTAATTTATATTTCTTAGGTTATTAGGAGAACATTTTTTTTTCATGGCCACCCATTTTTGTTTTCTAGGTGACCAGCCATTCTCAGTATGCTTTTATCAAGATGGAATGAATGTACTACTATGGGTACAATTTATTTAGAGAGATTTTCAGAGGCCTGGTCAGTTTTCATTAATGCCATTGATATTAGGATATACAATACTTTTTTTTTACAATTAATTTTTTAACTGCAGCATAATATATTTTTAATGAGGAACAAGGTGTCTAATTGGTGTTAGCTGCTTTGTGCTTTTTTTCTTTCGTCAGTTATACTAAGGGGCTCTCAGGAAATACTTTCATGGCCTTCCAGATATTTTATTCTGGGTTCTGATTATATGGCAGGAGTCTCTTGACCACTCCAGTGGTCACTTTTTTTTTTTTTTATGTTTCTTTCTCCCTATGTCAACTCTTTGTCTGCCACGTGGCAGTGCTGGCTGGTGATAGACAGGCATGTTTTTGGTAAAGTTGCACCTCTGCTGCCCTAACTGCTTTGGCTCAGTGGCTAGAGCATTGGCCTGCAGACTGGAGGGTTCCAGGTTCGATTCTGGTCAAGGACATGTACCTTGGTTGTAGGCACATCCTCAGTAGTGGGTATGCCGGAGGCAGCTGATCGATGTTTCTCTCTCATCTATGTTTCTAACTCTCTATCCCTCTCCCTTCCTCTCTGTAAAAAAAAATCCATAAAATATGTTAAAAAAAAGTTGGACTCTTGCTACCAGAGCTGTGTTTCGTGTTGTGATATTAAAGGTTAGGAATTCTTTCATTTAGCTATGAGAGTCATGTTTGACCTTTGGAATTGTCAGTAATAGTTGAAGGGAGTGCTAGATTTTATTAACAATGAAAATCAAATACTATTTTATATTATGTTCAGATTCTTTAATTTCCCTTATTCAACATTTATGACACTTATGTAATTAAAATCATTTGCTCATGTTTCATATGCTATTTAGAAAATAGCGATACCAAATTCTTAGCTGTAGCTCACCTAAATCTTGATATTCCACTGATGTTCCATCAGATGCAGGAGTTTGAATATCTTTTGTTGCTCAAAGTAATTGAAATTAATAGCTGAAGACTGTGGGTGTGTATTAGTGAAATTCATGCTGCAAAGTGTGGTTCTATCTGATTAAAATATTTAATCTTTAGTAGAGACAAGTGATGGGTCTTTTTTTGTATTATGTGACAATTAGACATAATTCAGTTAATGTTGTTCTTTATTTAATGCTGCTAGGATATTCTGTTTTAAAGTTAAATTTCTGTTGTTGTTAATATTTATAAATTAATTATAATGTTTGTTTCATTAAGAAAGACTGTGAAGCACATATACCTGTGGTAAAGGTATGAGAGTCATATACAATGTCATGCTAATAACTATCCCTAGGGAAGGAGGCAGGAAGAAGAGCGGATGAAGGGTGGGGTGGGAAGGTACTAAGAACTTCATTTATAAAAAGGCTGTGGTACATATACACAGTGGGATGCTATACTACATCAGTGTCAGAGTAGTGGCAAGGCCTGACCAAATGATACAATTCACCGGCTGGATGTTCCCCACTCCTGTACTTCCCAAATGCATACAGAATAATGATCCCCAAAGTCCAGAATATTCTAGATTATTAAAGAAAGATTTCATCACACTGGAATTAATAAGTCAGAAAAAAATGACCATATAAATTTTAGGAAGAGTATAGCAATTAATGTTAAAAGTTATATTAACCCTCCATTAAGCAGAAAATAGAATTATTAGAATAGTCAATAAATTTACACTTTTGATCAATTGCGTTTTCTCTGATACTTCTTTCTCCCAAATACATTTGTTTCTTCAACTTCTAGAAAAGGTTTTCTGAGAGTTTTGAGATTGTCCTTCATGAACTAATTTACTTTTGCACTATATAGCAAAATGAGGTGTAAGGATGGGGAAAAAAAGGCATATTTAGAAAATTGTTTACTGATAAAATTATACTCAAGATGTTTGACTTTCTAATTTGGTGGAGATGTTGATGATGCCATCTTCCCACATATTGTTATAGGATTTTTACCTGTGTTACTGAATTTGTTTAAATCTATAGTGTAAATTTAGGTGCATGGGAGTATTCACTGTATACTTGGGTTTTCTTTAGGTAATTCTGTGTGCATTGTATTTTTGTTTAAAGATACAAATGTTCTTAGAGTGCAGTAGAATGAACATCAGGCTAATATTGACACCTGCAGGTTCTAGAGAATCTGTGTTTAGAGAAACAAATCTCTGTCCTATTTATCTGTTAGTAGGATTAAATAAGATACTGTATGTGAAAGTGCTTTTAAAATGTAGGAACATTGCACAGAACCAAGGGATTTTTATTATTTGGAACTGTAAATGTAACTAAAATATTATTTGAGGATTGCTCTTTTTTTAAAATAAATATTTTTATTGATTTCAGAGAGGAAGGGAGAGGGAGAGAGCTAAACATCAATGATGAGAGAGAATCATTGTCTAGTTGCCCTTGCACATCCCACATTGGGGATCGAGCCCACAACTGGGGCATGTGCCATGACTGAGAATCAAACTGTGACCTCCTGGTTCATAGGTTGATGCTCAACCACTGAGCCACATCGGCTGGGCAGGAGTTGCTCTTTTAAAGCAGAAAAAACGAGGGAGAATGATGTGAGGAAGTGACTTAAGTTTTCAAACTGTATGTAACTATTATGATAAACCAAAGGACTAATGTAATAAATACTTTAAAAGATCAAAAAGTAAATAGCTAAATTAATCTCTTATTACCGTTCTCTTTACCATTTGCTTGACCATGACCCGAATTTATTTTTAAGGACTTGTGTACATCAATGGCAGAATCCTCCAGTGATTCAGACCACTTCCGCTCTCATGACCGGTTGAGTCGATGGGGTGCCAGGTCAATACACAGGGAAATTGGAAATCGTCCTACAGTCGATGTCACCAAGAAGGTCAACACCATAACAAGTACTTTACAGGTTAGTTTAACACTGGATGCTTTAAATCAATATTAAATAGTTAGGCCGAGTAATAGTTTCAGTCACTGTATTAGTTTTTTTGCTACCACAACAAATTACCACAAAATTAATGTCTTAAATAACAGAAATTTATTTTCTTAAAATTCTTAAATTAGGTCAGAATCTGACACTGATCTCATTGGGCAATAATTAGGGTGTTGGTAGGGCTGCGTTTCTTTCTGGAGGCTCTAGAGAATTATCTGTCCTCTTGCCTTTTTCCAGCTTCTAGGCTGCTCACATTTTCTGTCTGTGGCTTGTTCATCTCCAAAGCCAGCAGCGTGGGTCGAGTCCTTCTCATAGCTTGTCACTCTTTTTTTTTTTTTTTATTTTAAATATATTTTATTGATTTTTTACAGAGAGGAAGGGAGAGGTATAGAGAGTTAGAAACATCAATGAGAGAGAAACATAGATCAGCTGCCTCCTGCACGCCCCCACTGGGGATGTGCCCACAACCAAGGTACATGCTTTTGACTGGAATCGAGCCTGGGACCCTTGAGTCCGCAGGCCAACGATCTGTCCACTGAGCCAAACCAGTTTCAGCAAGTATATGTATTTGAAAGAAATACCTCCATTAATTTCTCAGGTGAAACCTAGCATATTTAGATAGAAACCATTTTTGTTATGATTAGAACTAAATTTGTTGTTTATAATTAAAGGTTATAGGATATCCCCTCCCCTCCTAATTGAGTTCTCAGTTAAAGCAATAATTGAGATAACATGGGTCCCAATGATTTGCTTCTCTTGTAGATAATCTACTAGATTAAGTCTTTTAGCATTTCTTTTTCATAAAGGGGTGTGAATTAGTTGAGGTGCAAAAGTTGATTATGAGGGCTTTTTTTCAGTTTAAGGTATTGTTGCCAATTTACGGTTCCTTGGATAAGGATTTAAATTAGGTACTTTAGACTTCACACAAGTAAATCGCAGATAGTTTTTAGTTTCTTTCTCAGTTGTGTTAATTAAGATTTGATATTTATGAAATATATTGATATCCGACTTAACTATGATATAAATTGTACCTTTGCAAATGGTTGACTTAGCTATTTGACATACTACTACTGGGAAAAACATTGTTTGGAACAACTAATAAAGTCCATTTTCTTTCCCAAGGACACCAGTCGAAACCTGCGACAAGTAGACCAGATGCTTGGACAGTATCGAGACTATAGTAACGAACAGGCAGGTGCTATAGAACACGTAAGATGTTTGCATGTTTGTATTTTCTCTTACCTTTTTGGGAATGCAGAGCTGAGGATTAGGCATGTGAGCTAAAGGAGATAGTAATTGTTAACAGCTTTAACTTTTAGACTGCTTCACTATTTTATAGTATAAATTTAGTTTAGCTCATCAGTTAGATTGCCAACTAGCTTATATCATATAGCTTCTATTGAATTTGAAAGTGTTAAGTCAGAGGGGGAAGAACTAAGGACATGAATTAAACTGAGAGTTACTAACTTTGGGCTAACTCTCATGGGTAGGTAAGAATTTTCAGGATAGTTTTTAAAACAATACATGCTCATTGTTTAAATAAATAATAAAACTCCGATCTCATAGCCCTTTTGAGTCCCATTCCAAAGAAGTAACAGTTTTGATAGTTTCTTGTATATTTTCCAAACATTTTTTAATGCACGCATAAGCTTAAATGTTATTGCTTTATAAACTCAAATCATACGTAATGTTGTGCAAACTTTTTTGTTTAGTAATACATGTTTATGTTATTTTCCACATGACACATTTTTTTTGAAATTACATTATACTGCATAGTATAGGTGTATTAAATTTTTTTTTGTATTGTAATAATGAACCAATGAGCATTATGGTACTCCTGTTTTTCTGTAATCATATGTGATTCCTGGAAGCAGAGTTGCTGGGTTGAAGGATATGTATACTTACAATTTGCTAGATATTTCAAAATTGCTTTCTCAGGGATGTGCCAGTTAGTACTTACTTCACATGGGGATATAAGAAGGAAACACATCCAAGAATTCTGGAGTAAAAAGAATATTTTTTATTAATATATTTTTAATTTATTTTTTTCCTCTTTTGAAATTTGTTAATTCATCTGCAGACTCCTGGGAATCCAATTAAATTTATTTCTCCATGTTTTCAATATGAGTATATACTTTAATAAGACTAGAATATATTTGTACTCTGATTGCCATATATATATATATATATATATATATATATATATATATATATATATATGGTACTGAATTGTCACATTACTTCCAAGTTATAATTGATGATTTGTTACTTTCTTTTTATAGAATAGAAGAATAGTTAGCATTATTTGCTTGTAATTGGAAAATAATTGCTTGTACGCAGGGAAATGTATCTTCTGTCATAAGGTTTTCCACTACTATAATTTAGAAAATAAACTTGGATTTTTTTGCAGCTGAAAGATTTTCATGATTTATGATGTATTTGATGAAACTATAGATTTTGTATTTGGGTAGCTCCTTAAATGGTTTAGCTTAAACTACTTTATTAATAATGGGAGCTAATACTCTGCTTTTTAATTTTAGTGAACAATTAAAAACACTAATAGCAGAGAACAATCCTACTTTGTCATGTTGAATATTAGATGCTTGCTTATAGTAGCAAATTTTCTTTGAGTTTGCAATTGGGAAATGAAATTATGAATTAGAGAAACTTCTGTGCAGATAAGCATTTAAAACACAAAGAATGTTCTACTGTGGCAGTAAGCCTTTGAGGTAGGCCTTGAGTTGAATAATGATGAGCTCTGGAGGCTTTATATATGGGAAGTAAATATATGCAACAGATACTTCATTTCCATATGAGTTGTAAGTACATAGTATGCAAAGCCACTTTATAAAAAATAAGATGGAGGAGAGCAAGGGTCTTCCTTTGGCTTCAGACTTTTTCTTAGTTTGATCTAGAGTCTCCTCCTGAATTTCTCCAAATTATTGTCCTGTTAAAGCAGTTGGTTCTCAGTGATTTTACCCACTAGCAAGCTAGAGGAGTAATGTCACTCATTGCCTGCCATTATACTCACTTGATAGACCAGTGATCTTCATCAAGCCACCTATAGGTTACCTGGGGAGCATCTGCCATAATCTATTGGAAGATGAGCAACTGAGGAAGAGTATTTCTCGCAACAAATGATTCTGATGGGCTTCTCAATGAAAATTGTTTTCTTAGCATCAAAATATTTACTGTTCTAGAATATTTTACACCTAAAAATGAGTGTATGTAATGTGCCAAGGATGACGTGATTTATCTGAATTTTTCTATTTATATTCTTTTAAAAATATTTTTATTGATTTCAGAGAGGAACTGAGAGGAAGAGAAAGATAGAAACATCCACGATGAGAGAGAATCATTGATTGGTTGCCTCCTGCACACTTTCTACTGGGGATCAAGCCTGCAATCCAGGCATGTGCCCTGACTGGCAACCAAACATGACCTGGTTCATTGGTTGATGCTCAACCACTGAGTAACAACAGTTGGGCTCTATTTAAATTCTTAAAGTCCTTGAAGTACATAGTAGTATAACCAATTTTTTCTTTGCTTTGAATCAATATATGTAATGTTTAGAGAGGAACCCTGGAAATCAATGTTTTTATTTTTGAGACTATGCTGCAAATTATAAAAGTTCTCTTGCTGTGAAACTTGTTACATATATATATATATATATGGAGAGAGAGAGAAAGAAAGAGAGAGATAATCATGTAACAGCTTAATCTATTTTAACCATTGCCCAACTGTTAAAAATTTCCTTCCTGCTAAATATCTATTGCCTCATTGAAATTAGCATTTCTTTTTTTAAAATATAAGGGATTTCCTCGAAAATGAGATAAAGTCTTTTGCTTTAGGGAAGACAAGAATTTTTATTATTAACTTAGATTTTATAAATGATTCTATTGCTAAGCCTCAGGACATGGATGTTTTATATATGTACTTAACATAGTTATTTGATTTGGGTTTAATTTTGTGAACATAACTTGCCAGTTGCTGAGGGGGAGTATAAATAATTGATATGATGTTTTTCTCCTGAGATGACCTCACCCAACAAGAGAACTGTTAGAATCATTGCTGTTGGTTTTGGGAGGCCTTAGGATCAAGAGTCATGTTGGGTCATTTTCTGACTACTTTTCCTTGGAATGTACATAATTTCACTGTTGACCTCTTGAATCTCTCTAACATAGATTTAATTCTTGACTTACGATATGTGAAGCTGAGCAGTGTTAGAGGGTAGCAAGGCGTCTGCCTTTTCACAGTCTCTCGGGGAATTTCTCTATAAGCCTAGCATATCCCAGGTGCTTTTAAACTATCAACTCAGTTAATTCTCTCAACAAGCCTGGTAGGTAGATACTATTATTTTCCTCATTTACAAGATAAAAAACCGGGGCACAGAATGGTTGCTAACTTGCCCACAGTCTCCCAGCTAGTCAGTGACAGAGTCCACAATGTTATCCTAAAACCTAGTGTCGGGATTCATTTACCTCGTGGTTGCTCACATTTTTGTGATGTTGTGAATCCATATTTCTGAAAAACTGAGTGTTTGCATTGCAAGCTTAAAGGGTTATATAATTCCCATTGGTAAACTAGATTTTGGAGATCACCTTAACTGATTGAAAACCAGAAGCCCATTGTCACACAAGTCATTACTCTTGTGGCTGGTGCTGTGTCAGAAATTAGAGTTAGATGGAACAATTACAGAAACAGAATTGGGAAGAAGTCTGGTGCTGAGCTAGGACTGGCATGACAGATTGTAAAGGCTGGCAGTTTTGCCTGGCACTTAGGCAACGTGGTGGATTCTGCAGCTTCCCTATACCAGTATCGATTTCCCCTTTCCTCCTAAGTAGCAACCATTGATTCTAGCCTTTTTTCCGGCCACTCCAGCCAATGAGCCATATTTAGTTGCATTCAATGACATAGGGACTTTGGGCTCCTTGACTTTCATAATCTTAATTAAGTGTCGTTATTTCTCATCCTGTAAATCTCTTGGGAAGTCTGAGAACATTTGGGTCAAAAAGGACCCGGGGGGAAGGTTTTAGTTAAAAGCTTATTTTCAACATTTGTTATATAGTGCAATTGATTAGCTTAGTGTTTAGACTATATCTAGAACTCTGTGTTCCTATTCATAAGACATCAGGGACTATTTTTTGAGTTAATGCTATGAAAATGGAATGCCCTCGAGAAAGAATATTCCACATAAAATGTTAATGCCTTCTGCAGTGGATGTGTAGTTGATGATGCTAAAGTAGTTCACGTTGGGTATAAAAGCAAAATACAGTTCCCTTGATTCAGATCAGCTGATTTATTCATTTTGAAGGGAAAGATGGGTGAAAATACAGTAATATCAAACAAAGCCTCAGAGGTTTGCACTAATAGGTAATTTTTCTCCTAATTAAGTGTTCTGTTTAAAATTTCCTTTGGGAGAAACAGGATGTTACCATCTGGCACATGAACTTAGGAAGAATTTAAATGTTAAATAATAAACCCCAGGTTTTTGTTCTGTTTGATGGGTTTCAGTTGTCAAATGTACTGACATCCTATGAGGATACTGTTAATGGTTTAGAGCCAGGCACAAGCCACTTGGAATCTCTCAAAGCTGAAGGCATACGCCCCTTCTCTTTGTGCGAGTTACCAGTTGTTCTGAAGTTGAGAACTAGTCATACATAGTCTTTTAATAACTTTAATGTTAAGTAGTAAGAGTCTATGGGTAAGAAATGGTAATTGAACAATTCAATTAAAGTCTGCTGGCTTCTTTTTGTAAATACATTTTTCAAATCTTAGAAATTAGGTTCTCAGAATTCTATGTTTAAAATTTTATTACCAAGTCTCATGAAAAAAACTAGACAAGAGAATAATTTTTGCAGACTTTTGCTTTGAGTCTAGAGCAGTGGTTCTCAACCTTCCTAATGCCGGGACCCTTTAATACAGTTCCTCATGTTGTGGTGACCTCCCAACCATGAAATTATTTTCTTTGCTACTTCATAACTGTAATTTTGCTACTTTTGTGAATTATAATGTAAACATCTGTGTTTTCTGATGATCTTAGGCGACCCCTATGATGGGGTTGATGTACCCCCAAAGGGGTCGAGACCCACAGATTGAGAACCGATGGTCTAGAGGGAAAATGTAGATTTTGGAATCAGACTTCAAATTGAATCCTGATTTTTCTGCTAGAAACCATTCCAGTTACTTTGGACAAGCTACTAAACCTTTCTGATCTTGAGCTTCATGAAAAATGAACCTAATCATATAATTCTCTTTATAACACTTATTGAAGTGGTTATAGTGTTTTAGACACTTGTTAAACATGTATCTTCTTCTTATTTTTTTAATTCATCCAATCATACTTATACCTTCAAGCATTTACTATGTTAATAGTGCTTGGTATACAGACATTCAGTACATGTTAGTTTTCTTTCCTTGAATTCACTGGGTTTAGTTTTAGTTTCATGAGGGCATCATTGAGAATATAAATAATAATGCATTGCACCATTCACAGTGATATGTGTATCTGATTATTTTGATATAAAAGCATTTGCTAAATTTGATAGCATACATAATATTGCCTTTCCCATCTCTATGTTCATGAGTAAATTGCCTGTTTACCCAAAATACAGTAATATACTATTAAGGGTACCTTTTCTTTTTACATAATAGTTAATGCTTCAGTGTTTTTATTCTAATATCAAATGAGCAGAGGTAAAAGAATAGACTTAACATGTAAATGAAGCATTTATAGCAGATTGTGAAAATGTCATTGCATGTTTTGTGATGTGGGAAAGAGAAATGGAATCATCACTTGGTCTGCGGTGATGTCACGCTAGACTTGAAGAATCTGCACTTTTAAAAATAAGTGTTTTTTTTTTAATTTCAGAGAGAGAAAAAAAGAGGGAGGTAGAGATAGAAACATTGATGAGAGAGAAACACCAATCAACTGCCTCCTGCTTTTCTCTCTGCTAGGGATCGAGCCTGCAAACGGGGCATGTGCCCTACCCAGGAATCGAACCATGACCTTCTGGTTCATAGATTGACATTCACCCACTGAGCCACGCTGGCTGGGCAAGAATCTGCACCTTTGGAATCAGTACCATAGTCTCATGTGGAGTACTATTTTCATTTCAGCATAATAACATACTGAATTAATGTTAAATTGAACTTTATTAGTGTTGTTTTGTTTTCATTTAACTTCAAGTTTGGTTTGCCTTTGCACCTCGTTAGAAGTTATAATCCTAAAACATTTGAAGAAACTTTTATTATTTTACATGTTATCTCCTCATCTTTTTGATTTTGTGTTTCAGCAGTGATGAGGTTAGTTTCATGCATCATTCTTAGATTTTTTGTAGTGTCTGTTGTGTTATTGTTACTTTAAATGTATATTTTAATTCTGTTACATTTTTAGTTTTGTATTTTAGATGGGTGATGTGTTTTTGTCTTGATATTAAAAAAAATCTTCATCCCGCTTATTTACTTTTGCATTTCATTTTTTGGTCTTTATCCGCCTATTCATCTGTTCAATGGCTTATGATATACCTTTTAAAGTTTAAAATGAAGTTATCAAATAGTTTATCTTATTTCTGAAATGATTAATTTCTCTTGTTCTGCAATATTTTCCCCTATGTTCCATGGTAGCTTTTTTCCATTTTTGTTAACAGGGGTTGTGTGAGTGTGTGTGTCTGTGTGTGTAAGTTTATTTTATTCATCAGCTTTTACTTATAGCTGAGGATTTGTTAGCAAAGAAGCCTACATATAAAGGATGCTGGCATACTCTGCCTCTGGCATCGGTAGATAAGATTATTTTGAATCGACTCTCTTACTCTGAATAACTAGAAAGGCTAAAAAAAGAAAAAAAAGTAAAAAATAGCATTACTAACGCATCAGAGACCTACTAAAGCAGTGAGGTCTGTTGTAGTAAAAATCTGGCATAAATGGGACTCCTTTTTTCCATCTACACCAGTGTTTCTCAACCTTCCTAATGCCGAGACCCTTTAATACATTTCCTCATGTTGTGATGACCCCCAACCATAAAATTATTTTCGTTGCTACTTCATAACTGTAATTTTGCTACTGTTATGAATCGTAATGTAAATACCTGTGTTTTTCAGTGGTCTTAGGTGACCCTGCTAGCAGTTCTCAACAGTGAAAACCACTGCTGTACAGCCTAAGATCACAGGAAAACAGATATTTACGTTATGATTCATAACAGTAGCAAAGTTACAGTTATAAAGTAGCAACGAAAATAATTTTATATTTGGGGGTCACCACAACATGAGGAATTGTATTAAAGGGTCGCGGCATTAGAAAGGTTGAGAACCACTGCATGCAACTGGAATTTTAGGCGAGGGGAGAAAGAGTGGGCAAGAACAAGGTCTGAAGGGATGATGGTTGAGAATGTAAAACACAAAAGATATCAGGTTATAGATTCAAGGATCTCTATGAGTCAAAAATAGGATAACTACAAATAAAAGTATACATGGTCATATTGTAGTAAAACCATTGACAAAGTCAAAGAGAAAAATCTTAAAAATAGCCAGAGCTAAAAAAGGCAAATTCCCTTCAAAAGTATCAATAACAAGAAATGATAGCTGACTTTGCTTCCAAAAGTATAGTGGCATCAGGCTTCGCTTGAAAGATGTGACTAATAAAGAAAAAAACACAGGAAAAGATAATTGAGCTGGTTCTGTCATTGGCTTGTGTGAACTAAAATCATTTTTCATTTCTAGTCCTTTTCTGAGGTTACAGATTGGATTTGAGGTTTTTAACTTTAACATTATTTAATTTTTTTCTGAGCCTTTGTCACAGATGATTGATATATATATATTTTTGTGTTCATGGTGTAAGACTTCTGATCTAGGTAATATGTTAGATATAGTTCTCTTATACTTATATGTAAATTATTCTCAAGATCAATGTTGCTTCTCCCGGGCCTCATCTCTCTGTTTTCCTGGATTGATAGGTGGGTCCTACAGTTGTAAACATGCAGGAAAGTTATGGCAATTACGGGAAGCAGGGGACAAAATGTATAGAAATAGTAGCCTTTACCCTTTTTTTTTTTTTTAAATAGAAATGAGAGCAACAATTGAGGTAGATTCCTGCAATTCTAACTGTGCTTCTTTTAATCCAGACTGTTTTAACCTTGTTTTTTTTTTTTGTTGTTTTTTTTTTAGAAGAGTTACATCCAAAATGCTCACTTGTGGGTCATATTGTTTCACTTGTGCTCTCTCTTCAACTGCGGCTACTTTCTTTCTACGTAGTTCCATAGGAAGTCACCTGTTCTCTCCATAGTGGTTCTGTCTATTAATTCTGTCTGAGTTTAGGAGACCCTGTCTTTTCAACCAATTGTTTTGTTTCAGCATTCTCTTTAACAAGGTACAGATAACTTGTTATGTGGTTCACGCATTATTTTTATCAGCATTATTGCTTATTTATCCCTGGATAAGATACCTAGACCGGAAGTTACTTGGCAATAAAGGGTGTATGGATTTTCCTCAGCTTTCCTGTTTGTCCCCTTGGGTTTTGGTTTAATGCTCTTTTTGAGTATATATATAGCTGTGTACAAGCGTGGGCATTATTTTAGTATTTAGTGTGTTTTATTTAATGTAACATTTTAGGTTTAAAAAGATATCTTCTTTTGTAACCTGCTGGTCGATTCCCTAATGATCTGAAGAGAGCATGTGAACAACTGTAATGTCTAGTGTATACTAACACACTGACCTCAGGCCATGTAGTTTCCTGGAAATTTAAATCTTTTTAAAAATGATTTTTATTTATTGATTAAGGTATTGCATATGTGTCCTTATTGCCTCATTGACTCCCTTCCCCCATCCTCCCACTAATGCCCTCACTCCCTGTTGTCTGTGTCCATTGGTTAGCCTTATAAAAATTTAAATCTTTGAATGAATGAAACATGTTATGGTATAGAGTTGGTAGTACACACTGTTTCCAGAACAGCCGTCACTGTGATAGCTGTTCAGTTTCCAGTTTGTTACAGATTTGGGGTTTCTGAAGGAAGGGAGGAAAGTTTTCTTTTCAGGTGTGTTGACCTTATGTTTCTAAGCATGGCTGGCAGGTCAGTTAGACATTGGGATCTGGTTTTGTAAGCCTGGACATCTCATTCATTCATTTGTTTATTTACTAGATGCCCGGTGCATGAAATTTGTGCACTCGGGGAGGAGCGGGTCCCTCAGCCCGGATTGTGAGAGGGTGCAGGCCAGGCCTAGAGACCCCAACGGTGCATGATCAGGGCTGGGGAGGGATGTCGGAGGTTGGCCAGCCATGGAGGGATAGTGGGAGGGCGCCAGGGCATGTCTGGCCCATCTCACTCAATCCCAATTGCCCGGACCCCAGCAGCAAGCTAAATTATTGGTCCAAGTGTCTGCTCCCTGGTAGTCAGTGCATGTAATAGCAACTGGTTGACCAGTCGACTATCTGCTCCCTGGTGGTCAGTGTGTGTCATAGTAAGTGATTGAGTGTCTTTAGCATATAATTAGTATATTGCACTTTGATTGGTTGAATGGACAACTGGATGACCAGACACTTAGCATATTGGGCTTGTATTATATAGGATATGCTTTTATTTATTTATTTATTTTAGAGAGAGAGAAAAAAAAAAGAGGGAAAGAGAGATAGAAACATTAATGAGAGAGAAATATCATCAATTGGCTACCTTCTTCAGACCCCCTACTGGGGAATTAGCCCAAAATCCAGAGGTGTACCTTGACCAGGAATCGAACCAGTAACCTCTTGGTTCCTGGGTTGACCCTCAACCACTGAGCCATACCAGCTTGACTAAATATTTCTTTTCCATTCTGGTAATAAACATATGAAATATGTTAGTGTTAGATGCTATTTAAAACCTGATGTTAGAATTGGTTCTTAATATATTTATGTTTACTATTTTTATATTTCCTAACATAACTTAGTTTCTCTGATGTAAATTCTCTTTCAGACCCCAGATATTTGAAAAATAATAGCTTTTAAAATGTTTAGTCTCTTTGTATTTGCAAGTTGTTTAAAGATAATAAATCTCCATTATATTCTTTAATTTAGTTAAAAGAAAGCTTGGAACAATCAATAGGCCAACTACGGAGTCAACGTTTATTGAGAAACTCAGGAGGGAGAAGTATTTCAGTTACAAGTCTGAGTGCAAGTGACTTTGATGGTGGCACTGTGACAGGTAAACTCTATACAAGTTCTGAAAATCCCTTTCATTTAAAAATTATTCCCAGAGTGCATAGTTAATCTATTTAATCTTTGGTAATTACAACCCATACATAAAATCATACAAATAAGGTATTAAAGAAGCAGTCAGCTCTTGTATAGTGAATATTAAAAAGTATGTCTAACAGTACTCTGTTCTTGTGGGTCTACTGCTTTTGTTGCTCTCAGACTCCAAGGACCGTGCAGAGCTTTAACTGACAACACTCGGATTGAAGCATCTGCCATCAATCAAAACAAAAAGAGGATCTAGTGATATTAGTAGATTCCTGGGTTAGGAATCCTAGTTTCATAGTATTTCAAATCTCTCATTATAAAATATCTATGACACTCATTAAGAACAGATGATATTTATCCTTGCTGTGAAGCTAGAATTCAATGGCTGGATTAAAGGCGAAAACACTTAGTTTGTCTGTAATTAATCTTACTTGTACTTTTCTGCAGCACTGAGATTTATGTTTGAATAAACAAGACTTAGGCTAGAAAAGAGTAAAAAAGTCTGCGGTGAGGGGAGGTGATTTAGGTAGAGTGCACATTAGCAGCTCACATTGTTAATACTGCTATTGATCCTGAGAATAAGGATTACAAATAGGACACAATCAGCTATTCTTCTTTATGTAGTTAGTTTTTATTGATCTTTAAATGCCATTTATATGTTAGATTCTTAATTAGTTATTTGAAAAATTCTGTTATAGTAGTATTATAGCAGAGGGATATAAAAATTATTTTTATTTAGCAGTTATTTTTGTGTTAGAGAAAATGTATTACTTCTTTGACAAGTATAGCACATTAGAACTTTTGACATTTTATTTCCAGCTTATTTTTGCTCATCTTATCAGCTTTAAGAGCAAGATTAGTGACAATTTTGTGGAATTTTATGGCTACAATAACATACTTGGGGGAGTAGTTTGGACTAAAGGCACATGTATATATTCATATCTGCTATGTACTTACTGATAAAATTTTAGATAATTTCTCCTCATGCAGTATTTTTATCCTCTTCCTTTTCTTTTATTCATAAAGAAAGCCACCGTTTTCCACCTACCTCACCTCTCAAGGACTATGGGGATCAACAGGGTAGTAAACGAATTAGATCCAGAGCTGGTGTCCGATTTGTTCGGGATACTGAGAACGTGGGCCAGGTAATTTGTACCATTCTGTACTCCATATTCCTTACCTTTCTATATAAATGACTGACGCTTGAATTCTATGACTACATTTGAACCAGAGTTTCATCACCAGTAACTTTGTACTGATTTTTAAAAATAAGTAAACTATTTTATTTTCATATATTTATTTAGAATTTTGTTATAGAGGATTATATTTTGTAGAACAATTGAAAAGTGAGTTTACTTGGACATGTTTTATTTCCTTGTTCAGCTGGATCACTCTTCTGTAAGCCTTGCTAAGTCAGCTACTTTTATGTGGTTAGCCTGTTGATTTTTCAACTAATGTTTTTCTGATTGTTGTCATCAAGGGAACCACTTTCTGTTAAGTAAGAAATTCTATACTTTTTCCATGTATTCACTAAAATTTAGCAGTATTCAGTCTATGGACATATTTCTTTTTCTGCTTCTTTAAATTTCTCTGCAAGAGCTAAAAAAACATTTTTGTTATTAGTTATTGTTGTCCTGGGTAGCTACATTAATTAGATAGGGGCTAGGGGATTTTGCTGACTTTGACATCTTTGTTTTGATTGTTTTAGGATTGAGGGTTCCCATTTTATTAGTATACTCATCTGTAGCTTTCAGTTGTTATTGCATAAGATAAAGAGATAACAAAACCAAGTGCACTACAAGACACCTTGTAGAAACTTTTCCTTCACTGTTATTTTTTGGTAGGTATTACTTGTTAGCATGAGTGATATGTTTAAACTTAGAGCAGAGAACAATATCCTAACATTACTCATTTACTCTTTCATTCTATTTGTTTACGTTCTTCTGTCCTGGGCAAGTTCTTGTGCTTGGACACAATGATGAGCAAAAACCTTGCATTTTCTTGGAACTTATAACCTAGAGTGGGAGCTAGATATTAATCCAATAAGTGCACAAGTACATCCACAATTATGTGCAGAGAGGCATGTTCTAACAGAAAGAGGCACAAAGCTATGGGAATGTATGCTAGCGGCACCTGCCCTGTTCAGGGAAGGTTTTTTGAAAAACAAATGGCTGATGAGTTGAGATCCATAGGTTCAGTATGAGTCATTTAAGGTAGAACAAATACCTTGATAGGAAGGAGGATAGTGCTTATGAGTACATTAAAGAAGTCCATGTGGCTAAAGATACATGAAGCATTGAGAATATGTATAGCCTTGTGAGGGAGTGACAACCATTTTGCAAAGATTGCCCTGGCTTCAGTGTTGAAGATGGAGTCAATGTGGGCAAACCAATTAGGAAGATATTGCTGTATTCTAGACAGACGTGATGGTCACTTGGAATAGGAGGAATGGAGTTGGAAAGAAAGGGGTGGATTTAAAAGCTATTTGCTGGACAAAATGAAAGGTCTTCTTTTTTAATTTAATAAATCTTTATTGTTCATATTTTTTAAATTGTTCTTATTTTTTCCCCCATAGCTCCCCTCCACCCAGTTCCCACCCCACCCTCTGCCCTTACCTTCCCCCCCATTCTTCTCATCCATAGGTGTACGATTTTTGTCCACTCTCTTCCCATACCCCCCTCACCTCTTTCCCTCTGAGAATTGTCAGTCAACTCCCTTTCCATGCCCCTGAATCTATTATATTCACCAGTTTATTCTGTTCATCATATTTTTAACTCACCTGAATTTTAGATTCACTTGTTGATAGATATGTATTTGTTGTTCATAATTTTTATCTTTACCTTTTTCTTCTTCTTCCTCTTCTTATAGTACCTTTCAGCATTTCATATAATACTGGTTTGGTGTTGATGAACTACTTTAGCTTTTTTTTTTTTTTAAATCTGTGAAGCTCTTTACCTGCCATTCAATTCTGAATGATAGCTTTGCTGGGTGAAGTAATCTTGGTTGTAGGTTCTTGCTATTCATCACTTTGAATATTTCTTGCCACTCCCATTTGGCCTGCATAGTTTCTGTTGAGAAATCAGCTGACAATCATATGGTTGCTCCCTTGTAGGTAATTAACTGTTTTCTCTGGCTGCTTTTAATATTCTCTCTTTGTCTTTTGCTCTTGGCATTTTAATTATGATGTGTCTTGGTGTGGTCCTCTTTAGATTTTTTTTTGTTTGGGGTTCTGTGCACTTATTGGACTTGTAAGTCAATTTCTTTCACCACGTGGGGGAAGTTTTCTGCCATTATTTTTCCAATAGGATTTTAGTATCTTGCTCTCTCTCTTCTGGCATCCCCATAATTCTGATGTTGATATGCTTGAAGTTGTCCCTTAGGCTCCTTACACTGTCTTCAAATTTTTGGATTATTTTTTCTTTTTGCTTTTCCAGTTGAGTGTTTTCTGCTTCTTTGTATTTCAAATCTTTGACTTGATTCTTATGTTCCTCTAGTCTGCTGTTAAGTCTCTGTATAATATTTTTTATTTCAGTCATTATAGTTTAATTTCTAATGGTTCCTTTTTTATCTCCTCTTGGGTTTCGCTAAATTTATTGATCTTTTCTGGAAATTCTTGAAAAACCTTATAACCGTGGTTTTGAACTCTGTATCCAGTCATTTGTTTTCCTCCATTTCTTTCGTTTGTGATCTCTTCCTTTGTCTCCACATTTTCACTGCTTCCCTGAGTTGGTAGAGTAGCTTTGTGTGCTAGTTGTCCTATATGGCTCAGCCTTCCTAGGTACCTGAATTGGCCACTCTTGGTGCACCTCTTTGTGGACTGTGTGTACCGCCTTGTTGTAATTAAGTCTTAATTGTTGTTGGTATCACTGGGGGGAATTGACCTCCAGGACAATTGGCTGTGGGGATCAGCTATGTCTAGGCCAGGAGAACTTCTGTGCTGGAGTCAGCCTAATGATTCAAGACTTGCAAAATTGCAAAAGCTTCCGTGTTCAGCTTGGATGGGGTGGAGTTTTAGAGCTGAGCAGACATCCTTAGCTTCCAGTCAGCCCTGCCCTATGAGGCCCCTGAATCTCAGTGTCCCTTGGTAATCACTGCAGCCCTCTTTGAACGCACTGGCACACATGCCTCCAGACTTCTGCCTTTCATAGCTGTCCTGAATTTCCATACACTTTGGGGACCCATATGAGTCTGGGTACCCAGGATCTTGCCTGAAACTGGTGTTCAGTGCAGTAAGAACTGGAGTTCAGCTCAGTTGGGAGGTTTGGTCTTCCTCCCGCTAGTGAAAGACAGTGGCACAATCAGCAGTCAGTCCTCTCTGTGTGCACTCGCACGTGCCTCCAGACCTCTGCCTTTCATGGTTCCCATGAGTTTCCATGCACTCCTCCCTTTCTCTGACAGTCTAGACTTCCCCCGTATGAGTCTCGCGTGTAACTGGGGTGCAGTGCAGTAGGAACTGGGGTTCAGTACAGTCAGGAGTTTCTGTCTCCCTTCTGCTAGAGGAAGCCAGCCAGGCCCTCTGCCGCCCATCCTTTCCATGCGCATGTCTCCTTACCTCAGCTTTTTGCAGCTCCTCTAAGTCTTTGTAAGCCCCTCTCTTTCCCTCTAGTTGTAGAATTTCCACTTAGCCAGCTTTCTTGTGGTTCTGGATGATGTCAGCTCTGTCTTGTAGCTGTAGTTTTGAAATTGTTGTGCGAGGCAGCAGATTAGGTGTTCACCTATGCCACCATCTTGGTTTCTCTCCAATGAAAGGTCTTGAAGATCAGATGACCATGTGAGGAAGGTGGGATGAGTGAAATGGGATGTCAAAGATGAGTCCTAGGATCCTGGTTTCCAAAACTGGAAAATCATAATGACAAAACCTGTGATGTCTGTTATTTATCCACTGTATTACCTCTATTCCTTCCTTATTTTTAGTCCATTCTCTTAAGATGACCTTTAGTTCAACATCTTAATGCCCCTATGCAACATGTAGTGGTTTTGTTTTCGTATCTGTCTTCCATGTTAAATTGTGAGCTATTTGTTTCCCAGTGCAATTGTTGGCACTGATTAGTTGCTCAACATTTATTTGTTAAAAATAAATCAATTTGTTGTTTCTGCAAGTCTATATTTACTTAAAATTTTAAATCATACATTATAGCATACACATACCTTTGTAGATAAATATTTGCAATTAAAAGTACAATAATATGAATGAAAATCCATGTAACCATCACCCAGGTTAAGAAACAGATTGTTGTTATACTCTGAAAACCTCTTTTTTAAAAATAATATATTTTATTAATTTTTTACAGAGAGGAAGGGAGAGAGATAGAAAGTCAGAAACATCGATGAGAGAGAGACATCGATCAGCCGCCTCCTGTATGTCCCACTGTGGAGATGTGCCCGCAAGCAAGGTACATGCCCCCAACAGGAATCGAACCTGGGACCTTTCAGTCCGCAGGCCAACGCTCTATCCACTGAGCCAAACCAGTCTCCGCTGAAAACCTCTTTTTAATTCCTTCTTTCTCTATGTGCTATCAACTACCTTGATGTTAATATTAACCATTATCTTGCTTTTTTAAAAAAAGTCATTTTTACTACTTACATCATATTTATCTCAATGGAATAATATTATAGACCTTCTTTTGTAACTTGCTTTTTCCATCCAGTGTTATGCTTTTAACGTTCAGCCTTACTAATGTATAGGTAGGTTTGATCATTTTCACTGCTGTAAGATGCACGGCTGGAGGAATATATTGGAATTTATTTGTTCCAATTCTACTTTTAGTGGACTTTTGGTTTGTTTTCACTGTTCTCACTATGAGCAGTGCTGCTGTAAACATACTTTTACATGGTTCCTGTGCATGTGGGCATGTTTCTCTGTAGCCTGGGTTGGCATGCTGGAGGGTGTAGTCTACTTGAATAAGGTTTTGTTGTAGCACAGTCTTGGTCATTGGTTTGTGGCTGCTTCTGTGCTATAACAGAAGAGTTGAGTAATTGTGGCAGAGACTATATAGCTCGAAAACCTGAAATATTTGCTATTGTACCCTTTACAGAAAAAGTTTCCTGATCCCTTTTCTACGGTATCTCTAAGGAGTGGGATTATTGTACTATAAAGTGTACTATAAAGATGTGATGGTTAATATTATGTATTGCTTTTTAAAAATTGCTTTTCTTTGGAAAGAATATTTTATTTTGTTCAGGGTAGAAATTAAATTTTATTGAGTCTTAACATTATAAAATTTGGGCCTTATTACAAAGAACAAGATCTTATTCTTTACCCTCAGTGAGTCTTCATGGAAGATTTAACAGAATTCTAAATGGATGACTATGTTCTGCCTTTCCTAGCTTCATGCTTTTCATCAGTCTCTCCGAGACCTCAGCAGTGAACAGGTTCGTCTTGGAGATGATTTCAACCGGGAGCTTGCCAGAAGATGCAGGTACAGGCAGAGTTTGGTTTTCCCTAGAGGCATGAATTATTCAAAGGCTGAAATAAGTTTTATAATTTACATGTTTACATGAATTTAAAAAACTGAACTGTGTTTTTATACTAAAATGGTGGAAGTCCTTTTGAATTTAGAATGTATCATAATGACTCAATGTTAGACACATTAATTTCATATTTTTAAAAACATTTTAACTTACTACAATAGAATACTGACACTGCAGAGAGAAACATGGTAGAACCTTATCAGAAAGGTAGATTTATAAATACATTGAAGAGAGAGAGAGATGGAGACAGGCAGACAGACACAGAGACCACCTGACTGATAATGGAGCTATAAAGTAAAAAGCATAATGTGGAATTGGTTGATCAGTGGACATGACCCATTGTAGAACCTGATATTTTAGTTTTCATTTGAAATCTTCAAAAACCCCTGGTTTATATGTGCCCGATCTGCTCAACTTGTCAATTCTGAGTAGTCCCCAAGAAGTACTGTTTATTTAAAATTTCTGGGGGGAGGAGCCAAGATGGCGGCATAGGTAAACACCTACACTGCTGCCTCGCACAACAATTTCAAAACTACAACTAAAAGACAGAACAGACATCATCCAGAACCACAGGAAAGATGGCTGAGTGGAAGTTCTACAGCTAGAAGGAAAGAGGGGGGCTCACAGACACCCAGAGGAACTGCAAAAAGCTGAGGTACGGAGACGCGCGCACTGAGAGAGCGGGTGCCCGAGTACCTGGCTGGCTTTCTCTGACGGGAGGGAAACGGAGACTCCCAACGGCATTGAACCCCTTATCCTACGACACTAAACCCCAGATCCAGCTGAAACTCATACGGGGGGAGTTTGGACTGTGA
>PVJN01017581.1:0-40303 GCA_004026805.1 Lasiurus borealis
CGGAGGGAGGATGCGGGCACAAGGAGGCTTCTCCGCCTCCAGGCAGGGTCGTGACATTTCATAACACTCTGTTTTCCTCACCCTCTGATCCAATTCTGGGCTGCGGGACACAGCCTCCCAGCAGCAAGACCTGCCCCTTGGCGCCCAGATGATCCTATTACAGCCCGGGCTCCAGCCTCTGCTTGGCATGGTTTTTCTAAATAAATAATTGGGAAATAAATGTGATTTCTCTGGTTTGTTAGATGCCCGCATGTCTGTTTCAGCAGCTGCTTTTGTTTGTCAAATGCAAACCAATATTCAACTCAGACACATGTGACCGACTGGGGCCACTTAAGCTTTCTGAGGTCAAGTGCCCCCGGTGCCCCCAGTTAATGCCCCCATCAGAGGCCCCTCATCCCCACTCCCACCCCAGGCAAGAGTTGGTGAGTGGGCAATTAAGCAGAGGTGTACAGAGAATGGAGGCAGGGCGGCAGGGGGTGGGTGGGGATGGTGTATGGAAGGGAAGCCACTGACATAGGAGCTGTCACTGGGGGTGGGAGGGACAGATTGTGGGGAGGGATGCAGGTTGAGCAGAGCCAACATGTGACTTGGGGGTTAGGATGGATTATACCCTCACCAGGTCCAAAGGCTGCAGGCTCCAGTCCCCTCACTTCCAGAGAACGGGGTGTCCTGGGGGAGAAGGCCGGTGCCGACTCAGCGCTTTACTCACCTCGGTCCTTTACGTGAAGGGCTGGGCTCGGGGGCTGCAGAGGTCAGAATGGACTGTCCCTTTCCTGTGCTGAGACCTCCTTCTCTCACACACCCCTTGTCTTTCATGTCGGAACCAGAGGAAGGCAGGCCCAACGCCACCTCCCGAGTCCTAGACACCAGCTCGGTGTCCAGCAATCCCTCTCTGCCCCAAGGGTCAGTGCAGACCCCACAGGTTAGGGGCTCAGCCCAGAAAGCTGCCTCCTGAGGCCACCTGCATGGAATGCCCAGCGCATCCAATGCCTTGGCTGTGCCACCTCCGAGGACCCAAACCCATCCTCCGTGAGCCTCATCCAACGTTTTCATCTGCAAGTCAATCCTTGGCAGCTAATGATTGACCCAACCCCCAGCCTCCCGAAGATCAGAGGCCGGGGTCACAAGGTGGGTTCCCTGCTTGGAGGCCTCTAGGAGTCCCCTCTTTAGCACAAAGATGTTCCTCTCAGGAAATTCCAGGGGCTTGAGGAGCTCAGTGCCAGGACCTGGGACAAAGACCAGACATGCTCATGACACCATAGCAGTGTCCCTCGGTTTACTCAGAGTCCTAACTGCTGTCAGCAATGCGTTACAGTTCTCAGTGTGCAAGCCTCACTCTCCTTTTGTCAAGTCTCCCCTTCGGTGTTGAACATTTTTAATGGTGGGGTCACCCCAGCATTTTCAATGGCGATCCACCCAATGGTCGGACCTTTATTAACATTGCCGGGTGGTATTTGAGCTGCAGAGCTGTGTCTGGGCAGGTGTTTGCGACTGTCACACCAGCCTTGGCCATGATGAGAGAGGCCCCCAGGTTCCACGCTGGAAGCTGGAAGGACAGCCCGGGCCCTGCCCAGGGCGGGTCTGGCCCTCTGGGGCTTCTGGCATCCTAGGCGAGGCTGCCTGTGGGTTCTTAGAAAAGGCAGGAGGAGCACTCGGTGCTGACAGTCCAGAATTATGGGGGAGGGAAGAAGGAGGGAGCCAGGAAAGCACACATCATCCCGGCCCCTGGGCATCCCATCAGCCCTCCCCAAGCAGAGGGCCTGTGGCGTGTTGATGCCTGAGAGTCAGTCTGTGGGGGAAGAAAGGAGGCTGGGACCCCCCCCCCCTCCAAGGTGACAGAGGTGACAGCTAAAGCGGCCAGGCCTCTGTGTTTGCCTCACTCTCATTGCCTGCTCATCTGCCTGTCTGTGTCCAGGGACCTGCCCGTGTTGGCCCAAACCATCCTCTACAGACTCACGCAGGTGGAAGTGGAGAATCAGACACGGTCCCCAGGGGCCGCAGCCCGTAGCGGAGCACAGAACGTCCTCTGGCCCACACGTGCTGGTGTGCGGGCCAGGAGCACGCCTGGCCCTCTCAGCAAGCCCTTCCGGAGTCCTGGCCTCTGTCCCGCCCTCCCTCCACCCCAAGTCAGCAACTCCTTGAATCTGTCCAAGCCCTTCCTCATGCTGGATGCCATTGTATTAGGTGAATAGATAAGCCCTTCAGACACCGCGCTCCTGGCTTCCGAGGAGCCATCTGCTGGACACTTGGGGAAGCAGGGATAAAACTGCCGCAGCCAGTCCTCCAGCTACCCAGGGTGGCAGCAGCAGCAGCCCCAGTCCTTTCCGGCTGGGGTTCTGAAATGTGTGGCTGCACCCCTGACGGGCCCAGGAAGGAGCCCACATTTAAGTCCAGGTGGGTGCTCCCGGCTCTGCGGCCACAGTTGTACAAGCATCCTGCCTCCGCCCGCCCTGAGCTGAGGGTTGAAGTCATCCGTGGCACTCAGAGACCGGGCTTCACGCGTGCCTTCCTCCAAGCCCAGACATCTGACCCTCGTTTCCAGGGGCTTGTCCAGTCAGGGGTTTACATGGGCACAAACCCACGCCCGTGTGTGTTATTCTCGGGTTAGCATCCAGAGTCACCTTCACGCATTTTGCTGATCACTTGGCCCGCCTGTGGCCATGGGCAGCGCCTTCAGGCTGTGCCCAGGGTGCTTGCTGCTCTTAACCTTTCTGATTCATTAGATTTGGAAGCGTTTCCAGGCTGTCTGGCCCCACAGGATGTTCCAGGCTCATCTTGTACCTCCCCTGCCCCGGTGGAGTGATGAGTCCCCCACTTCCCCAGGAACCTGGAGCCCGTTCAAAACCGAAAGACAAAGAGGCGATCAAAAGCGGAAGAGAAAATGCCAAAAGAACACTCTAGGTGGAAAACAGATTGGGCGGTTAGAGCCAAGGGCGTACCTCTCTCCTGAGGAGCTTCTGGGAGCCCTCCAGGCGAGGGGCCCCTGCAGCTGCTGGGCCAGGGCAAGGAGACCTTGTGCGCCTGGGGGCCTGGGGCAGGGCCCACGCCGAGGCCTGCAGGGGAGGTTTGAGGCACTGCAGCTGAAGGTGGGAGGAAGAGGTAGTCAAACTTCTTAATCGCAGACACCAGCGAGCCCAGCTGTGGACGGTTCTCAAGGTCTCCCTGTGAGGTACAAGCTGGAGGAGCCCTGAGATAGGCCCTGGCTGCTAGCTCTGCGTTTTGTCTCCGTGGCAACCGTTCTGCTGGTCCTGGACTGGCTAGAGTTTCCCTCCCTCTCTCTCCCTCTCTCCCTGCTCCTCTTGCTTCCTCAGTGCCTCCTTGGTTAACACCGCCCCTTCCCCATCTCGCACACTTCACAACCTTTTATAGTCATAACTGGAACCAGGAGGTGCTGACTTGTGGAAAGTTGCAGTGCCTCTGACGCTCTGGCTCCCGCTCAGCCCCTGAGGTGGTTTTGGGGGGGTATGGGTAAGACTAGCCATGGCAGGCACATTTTGGGGTGTCTGAGCCTGCTCGACCGCCCTCGCTGGCCCCATCCTCACCACGTGCTTCAGATCCATTACTGGTTATTGCTCACAGCGGCGTCTGCCTTTCCTTCCATTCTCTCCTGCTTGACACCTGGTGTCTTTATGACTGAGGCTAATTCCTTTCCCAATGAATCACGTTCAGCATTTACAAGTTCTTCAGACCATGATCCAGTTTGGTCCTCATGTAAAACTTTGCAGTAAGTATTGTCATTAGGTCTATTTTGCAGATGACAGCCTAGAGCACAGAGAGGTCATTATAGTGGCCCAGGACACACAGCACATAAGGAAGTCACTAAGGACCTGATCACTGTCTCCCTGTTGAGGATAGGACTTGTGTTTGTACCTGTTTCACGTCTAAGGAAACTGAGGCAGCCTCAGGCCTCACACCCAGAGTCTAGGGAGACACTAGGCCAAGCATTCCTCAAGACTATCTCCTGAACCCTATTCTGAGAGATCACACACATGCCCGTTCTGGGAGGTCATCCCTCATGGGCATCACAGGCCTGGGACTCAACTGTAATGGGAGCTCCATTTCCAAGGAGAATAGGGATGATCCAGGTAAAGGCTATTGGAAGGGGTGCAGGGCAGTGGTCCTCTGAGCAAAGACTCAGAGGCAAGAGAGCACTTTATGTTTCCTGGAATATAAAGTTCAAGGCAGAAAGCGTGGAAGACCGACATGCTTAGAAGATGGAAAAGCTCGAAGGTCTTTTCAAAGTTCAGATTTAGAAGAGACAGACACAACTAAAGAACCAAATAAATGCAAGTTCGTCAGGGAACAGTCCAGATTCACAGTGGTGGCCTGTAGAAGGATGACAGCTCTCACCCCAAGACCTCCATGTCTGAGTCACCAGGACCTGCAGATATGTCACCTCACCGCTAAAAAGGACTTTGCAGATGGGATTAAGTAGTGATATGGAGATTGTCCTAGATCTGTGGTCGGCAAACCGTGGCTCGAGAGCCGCATGCAGCTCTTTGGCCCCTTGAGTGTGGCTCGGCGTTAGAACCATTTCTTCAAAATAGACTCCCCAAGTCCGAAACCAATTTCTGTGCACATGGTATTTTGTGGAATAGCCACACTCAAGGGGCCAAAGAGCTGCATGTGGCTCGAGAGCTGAGGTTTGCCAACCACTGTCCTGGATCGTCCTGGTGGGTCCACTGTGAATGCAGGGATCCTTGTAAAATGGAGATAGGAGGGGGAGATGCAGAGAGAGGTTAGAAGGTGCTGCGCTGCTGGATTTGAGGACGAAGAATGGGGCCTCTCTGAGCTGGAAAAGGTGACGCACACGCTCTCTCGCGGGGCCTCCAGGAGGAGCCAGCCCCGCAGCACTCTGACTAGAACCTGTTGAAATCCAGGTCTGACCTCCAAACTCCAGAACTGTAAGATGATAAAGCAGTAATGTCTGCTGAGTCTGTGATCATGTCTCGTGAGCAGCCACGAGACACGCACACACTCACTATTGAGGTACAGTCATCTCAGTCACCCCAGGTGATGAGAGGAGGTTGGGCCAGTCTAGAATTGGGAGCAGAGGACCTCCGAATGTGCTCACTCGGAAACCACAACCTGTGCTGCAGGGTGGCCCTGATGTGGACTGGATTTCAGCTGTGACCTTGAGATGTACCCGGCACCCCCCACCTCCTGCTCACTGGGCCACTGCTCAGGAGTTAGCCCAGGATCAGTGAGCCCAGCAGCCCTGGGTGGCTCTTTCTGCTTAGAAACCAGGCACGGTTTCTGGACTGTTCCCTGACGAACTTGCATTTATTTGGTTCTTTAGTTGTGTCTGTCTCTTCTAAATCTGAACTTTGAAAAGACCTTTGAGCTTGATGAAAACCTAATATGTGTAAATGGTGCTTCTGCCCAGTGCTAAGGACGCCTGCATTCTTTCAACAGTTCAGTACTACACAACTCATCTGGATGTTAAGACAATAGTCAATTGTGTGTATTTTTAAAGGCGCAAGGTTATTTTTACTGTGATCACGATTTATGGTGGTGTTGGTTTTCAGCCACCTGCCCTTGGCACAGAGCGTGACAAGGGGGAGGCATGAACTCCAAAAAGCGCTGGTGCAGCCTTTATCTCTGCAGGCACTTTGCCAGGGGCCTGTGAGCTGAGCAGGGAGAAGGAAGAAGATATAAAAATGAACACACATTCCCAGAGGCCAGGCAGCTTCACCAGGAACTCTGGAGGGCATGGAGACAGTTTACCCCAAAACAGTGGTTGCCATGGGATCGAGAATGTTTGAGGTCATATTGCCAACAGCCACCAGTTTGGCTGTTGAGAGCCAGATGTCAGGGGACCCATTCTACCGATTCTGTTCCTCATTAAAGAAGAGAGAGCTTGATTTTCTGAGCGATATTTAAGAGGACACTGTGAAATCCAATAAAAGCAAGGGCTGGTGGAATCAGGAGGCCTGTTCGGTCCCAAAGGCCAGCCACCCCAAGGCGCTGTTTGTCCTGGCCTCGGCCAGGCCCTATTTCACAGCAGGGGGACGGAGGCCAAACTTTTATTGGTTAAATAGCACACGGGGGCCAAGTTTGCTAGGAGAAAAAACAATGGCCCAGGGCCGAAGAAGGCTTTTCAGAGCTGTTTTCCCCTTTTCCTCCAAGCAGCGGAAGGTCCTCGGGGCCGAGGCTTTGCGGGAAGCCTGACGCAGGAGGGACTAGGGCCGACCCACAGGAGAACAGGCCCTCTCTCAGTGCCAGGACCTCAGGCAGGGCTGAGAGGAGGTGTTTTAAGATCACTTATGCCATCAGAATCAATGGAGATGGTTTGATTATAGGAGGGAAGAGTGCACAGGCGCCTTTGAGTTGGTGGCAGGAAGAGCTGAAAGCCACGCTTGCCTCAAAAATGAGTCCCTTGCCGCCTGGTCAGCATACTGTGTCCTCACTCTGGGGGCAAGAATGACCTTGTCCAGGGCCATGGTGGTCTGGGCTCAATTTTAGGATGTGGATTTTCCTTCCTCTTACATTTCCTCCACGCTGGGTTCTAGAGACCTTCAGGTAAGGCACCTAGCAAGTGGCATCACCGATGAGTTAGTTCTGAGTTAGTTTATGCATGAATCCATGAACCTGGCTGGTCATCTGAGTATGGGGTGCTGTGCTGAACAGGGGAGACTCTAGCAGGGTTTCAGGGAAGGCTGAGCCAGGGGTGATGTGCAGAAAGGTGGATCCAGACACAGGCACCACAGCCTGAGGCCCACAGGGAGGACACCCCGAATGTTGGGGGGCCACCAGGGAGCAGACCAAGACCAGATTGAAATGTTGAGATAGGGACAGCCTGCTGAGGGCCTTGAATGACAGATAAGAAGGAGGAACTCTGCCCAAGATGAGAGCCGGGAAGAGTTATGGAGCAGGAGGATGCCGTGAGAAATCTGAAGGCAGAGCCTGTTGAACTTCAAGGACTCTACACTGGACAGCTCCAGGGGGACTGAAGCACTGACCATGGAGCACTGAAGCATGTGACCCTGGGCCATCTAGTCACCATGATATCACCATTACAATAGACAGCTCAATGGGACAGAACAGAGGTCCTAGAAACAGACCTACTCATATATGGCCAGCTAGTTTTAGACAGATGGCCAAGACCGTTCAATGGGAAAGAATAATCTTTCAACAAGGACATTTGGACATTCATGTGCAACAAAACAAAACAAAGAAAGGTCCTCAAAACCCTCACCTCACACCACATACAAATATTAACTTGAAACAAATCATAAATCCAAAACTTCCAGAAGAAATATATGATAAAATCCTGGTGACCTTTAGTTTGGGAAAGACCAATAAATTAAACTCCATCAATCTTAAACATGAGCCCTTCAAAAGACACAAAGAGAAAGGAAAAGGAAAGCAACAGAGTGGGAGGAAATATTTGTAAAACATCTATCCGACAAGAGACTTTATCTAGAATATATAAAGAAATCTTAAAATTCAACAATAATAAGACAGACCTAAAAATAGGCAAAAAGATTGGAAAGGACATGTCACCAAAGAAGATATGTGGATGGCAAAGAAACACACAAAAAGATGTTGAACATCATTAGTCATGGGGAAAATACAAATTAAAACCATAAGGAGATACTACCACAAACCCACTAGAATGACTAAAATTAAAAAGACTGGCCAGCCTAGTGTTGGCGAGAATGTGGAGCCAAAAGAACTCTTATAGGCTACTGGCAGGATTGTAAAATAATAAAACCACCTTGGAAAATAGTTTGGCAGTTTCCTAAAATATTAAACATATGACCATATAACCCAGACATTCCATTTATAGGTATGTCCTCACAAAGACTGCTACATGAACATTTCTAACAGCTTTACTGCTTTTCTTTCTTTTTTTATAAAATTTAATTTATTGGGGTGACATTGGTTAATAAAATTATATAGGTTTCAGGTGTATAATTCTATAGCACATCACCTGTATATTAATTATATTGTGTGTTCACCACCCCAAGTCAAATCTTCCATCATCACTTATCCCCCCCCCTTTCTCCTACCTCCTTCCACCCCTCTTCCCTCTGATAATAACCATAGTGTTTTCTATGTCTATCAGTTTCTTGTGTTCGTTCGTTTGTTTGTTTGTTCAATCCCTTCACCTTTTTCAATGAGTTCCCCAATTCCCCTCCCCCTCTGACAGCTGTCAGTTTATTCTTTGTATCTAAGAATCTGTTTTTACTTTGTTAGTTGATTTTGCTCTTTAGATTCCACATGTGAGTGAAATGATATGGTACTTGCCTTTCTCTGACTGGCTTATTTCATTTAGCATAATGCTTTTCAGGCCCATCAATGCTGTCTCAAAGGGTAAGATTTTTTTTTTTTTTACAGCCAAGTAGTATTCCATCGTGTACATGTATCACAGCCTTTTTATCCACTCATCTACTGATGGGCACTTGGGCTGCTTCCAAATCTTGGCTATTATAAATAAGGCTGCAATGAACATAAGGGTACATATATTCTTTCCAATTAATGTTTTGGGTTTCTTTGGATATATTCCCAGAAGTAGAATCATTGGATCATAAAGCAGTTCCATTTTTAATTTTTTGAGGAAACTCCATACCGCTTTTCATAGTGGCTGCACCAATCTTCATTCCCACCAAGGGTGCACCAGGGTTCCTTTTTCCCCACATGCTCTCCAACACTTGCTGTTTGTTAATTTATTGATGATAGCCATTCTGACAGATGCAAGATGATATCTCATGGTGATTCAATTTGCATTTCCCTGATGATTAGTGACATTGAGCATCTTTTCATAGGTCTATTGGCCATCTATATGTCCTCTTTGAAAAAGTATATATTCAGGTCCTTTGCTCATTTTAAAAAATTCTTTATTGTTGAGATTATTACAGATGTCCTTCTTTTTTCTCCCCATAACTCCCCTCTACCTGGTTCCCACCCCACTCCAAGCCTTTACCTCCCTATTGTCTATGTCCATAGGTAATTCATACATGCATTTAAGATTTTTGTTTAATGTCTTACCACCTCCCACCCTCTTCTCTCTGAGAATCATCAGTCTGTTCCATTTCCATGCCTTTGATTCTATTTTATTCAGTTTATTCTGTTCATTAGATTTCTTATTTATTTTGATGTTTATATTTTTATCTTTTTCTTCTTATTCCTCTTCTTTAAAGAATACCCTCAAAATTTCATATAATACTGGTTTGGTGGTGAGGAACTCCTTTAGCTTTTTCTTGTCTGTGAAGCTTTTTTTCTGACCTTCAATTCTAAATGATAGCTTTACTGGATAGGGTAATCTTGGTTGAAGGTCCCTGCTATTCATCACTTTGAATATTTCTTGCCATTCCCTTCTGGCCTGCATCATTTCTGTTGAGAAATCAGTTGACAGTCATATGGGTACTCCCTTGTAGGTAACTAACTTTTTCTCTTGCTGCTTTTAATATTCTCTTTGTCTTTTGCCCTTGGCATTTTAATTATGATGTGTCTTGGTGTGGTCCTCTTTGGCTCCTCTTGTTTGAGACTCTGTGTTTCCTGGACTTGTAAGTCTATTTCTTTCAACAGGTAGGAGAAGTTTTCTGTCATTATTTCTTTAAAAGGGTTTCAATAGCTTGCTCTGTCTCTTCTTCTGCAAATGTTGGTACACTTGAAGTTGTCCCAGAGACTCCTTACACTATCTTCATATTTTTGGATTCTTATTTCTTTTTGCTCTTCTGGTTGGGTGTTTTTTGCTTCTTTATATTTCAAATTGTTGATTCAATTCTCATAATCCTCTACTCTTCTGTTGAATCCTGTATATTATTCTTTATTTCAGTCAGTGTATGCATAATTTCTGGCTGGTCCTTTTCCATTTTTATTTGGCATTCTCACTAAAATCCTTGAAAATCTCACTAAGTCTGTTGGAGGTTTCTAGAAGATTCTTGAATAACCTTATAACTATGGTTTTGAACTATATATCTATTAATTTGCTTTCTTCTATTTCTTCCATTTGTGGCATGTTTCTTTGTCTCCAATTTTGGCTGCTTCCCTATTTGTTTCTGTGTATTAAGTAGAATTGTTATGTGTCCTTGAGTTGGTAGAGTGGCCTTGTGTAGTAAGGTGTCCTATAGGGTCCAATAGCTCAGCCTCCCCAGTCACCTGAGCTGGGAACTCTAGGTGCACCCCTTTGTGGGCTGTGAGCACATATTATAGTTGAGCCTTGATTGCTGTTGGTGTCACTGGGGGCAATTGACCTCAAGGCCAGTTGGCTGTGAGGACCAGCTACATCTCCAGAGGGAGAGCTGTTATGCAGGAGATACCTCTATAAAGCAGGACTTGTTTCAGTGGGACTTCTGTGCTCACTGAGTCTGACCATCCTAGTGTTGACATGGATGTGTAGAGTTGTAATCTGGTATGGTCTGACACTGACCATTGGATACACTGGCTCTTGGGTCTCCAGGGAGGTGCAAAGTCAGCCACTGCCTGGGGCCACCCAGCAGGAGCTACAGAGCTGCTGATTCCTCCTCTTTGTATCAGGTTTGGAAGTGCCAGATGAGGCCCAGCTGGTGCTGGTGTCGGGTCTTGGGCCTTTTATTGATAGGTTTGGGACTCTGTGACCCAACTGTAGCTTGTATGAGATTTTCAAGGACAAGCCATTCATATGCAAAAATTGTTGCAGGTAGGTTGGGTCAGGTTGTAAACTGGATGAGGTGGGGTCTTAGGGAATCTCCAGAGCAGCGTGGAGCAAACAGAAATGGCTGCCAGTCAGCCTTGCAAAAGGGGAGGTCCCAGCATGGGAACAATGATCCCTGTGAGTACCTCCATTTGGGAGAAACCTACCCAAAAGTTCCTCCCCCGATGCCAGACTAATGTGTCCTCGAGAGCCTCCCCTTGGTACTGGAGCTTAGAGGAAGTAGTACCTTGTAATTTCAGTTCATGGTGCTAGCCTTTTAAGAGAAAAAACTGGGTCTCCAGCAGCCTCTGTGTCACTGAACTCCAATCCACACTTATTTTTATAGCTAGTAGTTCTTATTGCCCATAGGGGCTTCTTTTCCCAGCTCTGGTACCCTGGGCTGGGGGTCTGGTGTGGGCTGGGACCCCTTGCTCCTCCAGATGGGCTCTGTACCTCCACACCTCTGCACCTCCTACCAATATTAGTGTGCTTTCTTCTTTACTTCTCTAGTTATAGGTCTTCCATTCAGCCAGCTTTCTGGTGGTTGCGGATAATGGTTGTTCTGTATTTTAGGAGGTGATAAGTACAGGTGTTTATCTACGCTGCCATCTTCTCCTTTGCCTATTTTTAAATTGGATTGTTTGGGTTTTTTTGGTGTTGAGTTGTATAAATTGTTTATAAATTTTGGATATCAGTCCCACATCAGATATATCATTGGCAAATATGCTCTCCCATTCAGTGGGTTGTCTTTTCATTTTGTTTATGGTTTCCTTTACTATGCAAAACCTTTTTAGTTTGATGTAGTTCCATTAGTTTATCTTTTCATTTTGTTTTCCTTGCCTGAGGAGATGTATCAGAGAAAATATTGCTACAATAAATGTCTGAGATTTTACTGCCTATATTTTCTTCTAGGAATTTTATGGTCTCAAGTCTAACTTTAAGTCGTTAATTCATTTTGAGTTTATTCTTGTGTGCAGTCTAAGAAGGTGGTCTAGTTTCACTTTTTTACATGTACTATTATCTGTCCAATTTTCCCTGCACTATTTATTGAATAGACTATCTTTATCCCATTGTATGTTCTTGCCTTCTTTGTCAAATATTAATTTACCATAAATGCATGGATTTATTTCTGCCCTCTCTACTCTGTTCCCTTTATCTATATGCCAGTATTGTGCTGTTTTAAGCATAATTTCTCCAACTTTATTCTTCTTAACAGCTTTACTATTAATAGCCAAAATCTGGAAGCAACCCAAATATTCACCAGCAGGTGAAGGGCAAACCAATGATTATATATATATATATATCCACATAATGGAATACTACTTGGCATTTAAAAATAATGAATTATTGAATGAATCTGAAAAGTGTGAACAAGGTCAGGCAATAAAAGCACCCATACTGTATTTTACCATTTATAAAGAATTCCAGAATTTGAAAATGAATCTATAGTGACAGGTCAGTGTTCCCTGGGCCAGAAGAGTGGGAAGGGGACATTTGAAAGCTTTGGGGAGGACAGACACATCCATAATCATCTTGATTATGATCATGACTTTAATGTGAAACTATTTATCAAAACTTACCAAGTTGTACATCTTAAATACATGCATTTTATTGTATTTCAAATATAACCCAATAAAGCTGAAAATTTGACACAAAAACCCACAGTGAGTGACATCCAATTATAATGAAAAGGACTTAGGTAAGTAGGATGAAAAATGCTTTAGCAGAGGAAAGGAATCTGTAAAGTAAAAGTCTCACAAGTTTAGCCCTGCGTGAGTGAAAGATGACATTTAAGGACAAGGAGTGGACACTAATTATGCTAGTGACCCATAGTCACTTCCACATTACCAGGGGGCAGTGATATAGAAATAATAATAGAACAGTCACAGCTCCTGATTTTGGCACACCCTGCAATCAAAGAGCATGTTCATACCCATCAGCTGAGGGATTCCCACAGCAGGGAGGGTGCCTCCCTCCTGCGTCGTGTTTCTCCTCACCCTCATTGCCCTCCCTTAATTCATCCTCACCCTCTCTTGTCTGGACAGTTGCAGAGTGTACCAACTGGAAAAAGGAGGCACAAACTGTGTCACACCTGCACAATGGAATTCTATCCAACAGACATGGTAACTGCAAAAGAAACCTCACAGATGTAGCATTGAGGGGAAGGGGCCCAACTCTAAACATGCACAGTTCCATTCCACCTGTGTGAAGGCTCAGGACAGGTAAAAAGAGTCTTGCCTGACAAACTCGGGGTCCTGGCCACCCCTTGGTGGGTGAGAGGGAGCCTTGAGAGTGCTGGGGTGTCCTCAATCAGTTGGGCACGCCATACATTTCAGCATAAATGTTTGGTCAATAAATACACAACAAACATGTACAAGCTGCCTCACTGGTCTCCCTCTCTGTTCTACCCCCTTAGCGGGTGACCTCTCAATGTACACATCAGCTTTGAATAATCCCTTTGATGACTTTCAGGGGTGGTCACAGTCCCCAGCCTAGCCTGGGAGGCTGGCCATAACCACCCACTCCCTTTCCCCCATTCCTCTTCACCTGGACTTGGTCAGTCCATCTGGACATCAGCTCTTCCAGGCCACCGGCCAGCCCTTAAGGCCCATCCTCAGTCTCATCTCCCTGTGATGATCCCAGGTGGGGCCCAGCGGTCACCTTCATCGCCTCTGTTTTGGGGGCACAGCTCAGGTGCATGGATCCTGGCCTATAGTCTTGTTTTCAGGCTCCCTTGGTGGCGAGGAGCAGAGATAAACTTACTGTCCATAGAAGCAAACTGATCAATGATGGATCCATCATGTGGACCCAGGCCAGGTAGAGTGAGGTTCTTTCAAGGTAGCTCCAGCTTTCCCTGGGAGCTTTCTTAGGGGAGAGAGGGCAGCTCAATGCCATGGTGGGGCAGGAGGCATACAGCCCAGCACGGGGCAGCTGGGTGGGAAAGCATGAGACCACTAGATTTCTTTTTGCCTGATAATCTGTTACAGAAGTCCACTTGGCTAACACTGCCACCCAACCTGGCCAGAAGAGCCTACCTTCACTGTGCCTCAGGTGGACAGTCAGGCAGGACTGAGCCTGACTTCCCACTAGAGAGGCATGAGCTGTGTGCAGACAGAGAAGGGGACAGGGAGGGGACAGGTGAATGTGTCTATCATCCTCCAAACTCTGGAGAGATAGGTGCGTGCTGTCAACTGGTGGCCTTCCCTCGGTTGGGAGCTGGGCTGGTCCTGGGGGCTTGGCAGGAAGCTGAGAGGAAGGTTAGGCTGCAGACTGAGGACACAGGTACCATCTCTCCTGAACTGGCTGCGGGCTGAGGGCACGGATACTCCTGGAGCACCGCTTCTGCCTTCTGTCTTCTTAACGCGGGTGCTGGAAACTCCAGATCTGTGTGGGAAGGGACCACGGGCAGAGAGTGGTGGCAGAGAGCCAGGGGTTGGAAGGGAGGAGAGGAGTCCTCAGGCCCGGGGGATGCTTCCCTGAGCCTCTCTCCCGGGCTGTGGCATGACTTTATCTTGCATCAGGCTGTTGCAGCCCATCGATTCTGGCCAAGACAGCCAGGGCTTAGCTTCCTCTGACCTTGGCCTAAATCCCAGCCTCCTTGCCCAAACGAGACTTCTCTTTGGCGCCCTGCCCTTTCCCAACCTGGACCGAACAGTGGGGCATGGTGACCCAGGGAATATGACTTTCAGGGTCAGCATCAGAGGCCACTGAGAGAAATGCCCCAAGAGCAAGACGAGAAACAGGCCTTTGCGGGAAACCGGGGGCATTAGGCTCTTGTAGGGCGCAGCCTTCTCACTTCAGGCAAGATAGCACAGATAATGAGACTGGAAACCCTTACTGTGTGCCATGTGATTGTGACCCCTGGTGGAGTGGGTAGACTTCTTGTTTCCAGTTTATAGATGAGGAAACTGAGGCTGAGAGAGGTCCAATGGCCTGCCGTGGCCTCCCTCCTGCTGTGGGCAGATAAACCAGCCAGTGAGCTCAGCCTCCGCCCTTGGAGACTGCACCCTTCTTCTGTTTCTGCTTCCTTCTGCACCTCTCAGGTGACACGTCCTCACCTCTGTCCGTCTGGCCTCACTGTGTCGGTTTGCCGGGAAGCTCTGGCTCCTGTCTGCAAGGGCAGGAATGTGGGAGAGGAATGTGGGATCCAGAGTCTCTGCTGTGCCTGGGCTCCACATCCCACATTCAGGCCCACTCACCCCCATCCTCCCCTGCAGATGGAGAAACATCCTTCACCGTCTACTCTATCTGCACCAACTTTCTCCCCTGGTTCAGTGCCTCTAACGAGCGCCTGAAAACAAATATCCCCAGCCTCGCAAGTCAGGAATGTGAGCACCTTCTCCGAGGGTACATTCTCCGATGCGGCTGTGGTCAAGGCCAGGACCCCTGGAATAGTGCTGAGCATGGCTCCTGGCTGGGAAGACAGGATAAACAGTCGCCGGTTACAGGGATAAACACAAATTCCATTCCCTTCTAACTACTCAGGGGCCATGCTTAGAGTTAACGTTTCAAAACATCTGGAGGAGCACGGTGGTTTTTCTTCCAAGAACCTCGGCAGAGTTTTTGTGGGTTACCGCACAGTGTCGGTGCACATACTTTCATTGGGAAAGTGGGCCTGAGATGAGCATGACCATGGACCTCCCTCCTCACGGAGTCCGGGACCGTGCGTGCTCATTTCCAGGAGACTCGCTGGAGAATTGTCCTGGGATGTTGACAGAGTTGGACATAGAAAGCGGTTTGACCATCCAAGGCTGGCTAAGCAACTGCCCGCCATGGAACAACCACCTAGACCCAGGGCGCCCACGCGAGTTGTTTGGCTGGTGTCTGTGTGTGTGATGCTGCACTTGGCCTCGGGAACTGGAAACTCTGGCAAACTCAGACATGATCAAATCTTCTTAGTCATCACTGCTTATTACTTTTGTTTGGTCTTACTGAAGCAAGAACGATGGCTGGGCATGCATGCCCTGCCCAGAGCTCTGCTCGCCGCCATAAGGGTGGATGGCCATGCACGGAAGAGTGGCCTGCGGGAGGTGAGGGATGGGGTGAAGGTCTCCCTTACAAACAATCATCTCACAGCCCTCAAGAGACAGGAGAAGAAGGGGAGGAAAAGAGAGAGAAGGCCCAGTGCTTGCTCTTTGAAGTTTAAGTCCAGATTTAAGAAATCCAGACCTGGAAAAAGAAGGAGGGTGAAGACAGGGTGGGGTGGAGGGAGGGACGGATGGTCTGGAGATAACGTACAGTCAAGCAAGCATAACTTCAGAAGCCTCCCTTTCCCGCCCCAGAGGCCTCCCAGGTCTGCTCCGGCAGCGGGAGCCAGGGAAGAGCAGCACCAGTAGCAGTTTAGCCCACACCCGATGGTGCCCATCCCATGGGCCCTTGCTAAGAGGCTTTGTTGGCCAGAGCCCCTCCAGAGCTCCAGCTCCACAGTAGGCAGCCTGAAGCAGCATCTGTGGGCTCCAGTCAAGGAGTTGATATCCCCCTCTTTGAACAAGAACCACGGGGGCAATGATTTGCTCCGTAGATACTAGTAAATGGGATGGTATTTGTCAGACAGGACTTTGCAGACCTCAAAAAGCCGGTGTTGACTGTGACTGCAAAATCCAAGCTCTGACCTCGCCTGGAGGTTGAAGGCATAGTAGATGCTCTTCAGAGTTCCAGCGGCAGAGTGGTGTCTTTAACAACCCTCATCCCCTAGGGCTGATCTGGTCCCTGAAGGCTGTGATGTGGAAGCTGAACCAGAAGGAGTGTAAATGGTTGGCTCTATAAACAAAAATGACCTCAAAAACTTGCCATTGCAAATGTAAAGGTTCACCCGTGACTTGTTTCTTTTTTCATATATTTTATTGAGGTCGAATTCACATAATAAACAACTGTCTTGAAGTATACAATGCAGGGGCATTTAGTGCATTCACAATGTTGTGCAACCACCACCTCTCTCCACTTTTAAAACGTTTTCAAAACACTCATCCCAGAAAAACACCCAATAACCATTAAGCAATCATGTCTCACTTCCCTCCCCCCAGCCCCTGGCAATGAACAATCTGTATTCTGTCTCTATGGATTTGCCTATTCTGGATAATTCGTAAAAAGGAAGCATACAACATGTAAACTTTGTGTCTAACTTTTTCCACTGAGCATAATATTTTTGAGGTTCATGCGGGTTGTAGCATGTGTCAGTATTTCATTCCTTTATTAAAAATATATTTTTTTTTATTTATTTTAGAGAGAAAGGGAAAAGGAGAAAGAGATAGAAACATCAATGATGAGAGAGAATCATTGATTGGCTGCTTCCTGCATGCCCCCTACTGGGGATCGAGCCCATAACTTGGATATGGGCCCCTGACTGGAATCAAACCCTGGATAATTCAGTCCCAAGGCCGAATCATCCACTGAGCCAAACCAACTGGGGCCTTCATTCATTTTTATAGATAAATAATATTCCACTGTATGGTTATACCACAACTGATATGTCCCTTTATCTGTTGATGGACATTTGGATTGTCTCCATCTTTTGGCTATTGTGCATAAAGTTTCTATGAACATTCATGTACAAGTGTTTGTGTAGATATATATTTTTGTTTCTCTTGTATATACACCTGGGAATTGAATTTTCTGGCTCATGTGGTAATGCTATATATAACTTTTATGAGGAATCATCAAACTATATTCCACATAAGCTGCATCATTTTACTTTCTTACTTATAATGTATGAGAGTTCTTATTTCTCTACATTTCTATCTTTTTCCAAAACAAAAAAACAAAAAACTATAGCCATTCTCATGGTGTGAAGTGGTATCTCACTGTAGTTTCTATTTACATTTCCTTAATGACTAATGATATTGAAAATCTTTTTGCTTATTGGTTATTTACACAAGGCCATTTCTATTTTTTTCCTTTGGAGAAATGTCTACTTAAGTCCTTTGCCCATTTAAAAATATTGAGTTGTTTGTCTTTATGTTATGAATTCTTCACATCTTCTTCATTCACTTAAAACAAACTTTTTAAATTTTTATGAAGTCTATTATTCTCTTTTTCTTTGTTGCCTGTGTTTTTGGTGTCAAATCTTAGAATCCATTGACAAATCTGGGGTCATATATATTTACTTCTGTGTCCTTCTAATAGTTTTGTAAGTTTTAGCTCTTATAGTTAGGCCATTGATACATTTTTAGTTAATTTTGTATATAGAGTAAGGTGGGGTTCAAATTCATTCTTTTGCATGTGATTATCCAGTTTTCCAAGTACCTTTTATTGAAGAGACTATCCCAACCCTCACCCTTCCACCCACATTGAATAGTCTTAGTGTACTCATTGTAAATCAGTTGATTCTAGACTTTTGGGTTTATTTTTGGATTTTCAATTATATTTTATTGGTCTCTATGTCTACCCTTATGCTAGTACAATACTGTTTTGATTACTGTATCTTTGTGATACTATTTTTATATTGGGAAGTATAAATTCTCCAACTTTGTTCTTTTTCAATATTGTTCAGGATATTCAGGACCACTTACAATTCCACATGAATTTGTAGATTGGCTTTTCCATTTCTGCAAGAAAGGCCATTGGCATTTTTGTAATTTGTGTGTGTGTGTGTGTGTGTGTGTATGAAAGAGAGAGAGAGAGAGAGAGAGAGAGAGAGAGAGAGAGAGATAAGGTTTTACTTTAGGAAGTATTTTATTTTAAATATTGTCTTTGAATTCATGAACATGGATGTCTTCTTCAATTTCTTTCAGCAATGCATTATAGCTTTCAGCTTATGAATCTTTCAACATATTGGTTAAATTTATTCCTAGACATTTATTCTTTTAGATGCTACTGTAAATGATATTGTTTTATTCATTTTCTTTTTGGATTACTCATTGATGTTTATAGAAACAAGCCATCTTTATGTGTTGATGTTGTATCCTATAACTTTGCTGAATTTGTTTATTGGCTTTAGTAGTTTTTGTTGTTGATTATTTGGGATTTTCTCTATATGGAATCATGTCATCTGAAATTAGAAATAGTTTTACTTTTTCCTTTCCAATTTTGATACCTTTCTTTTATTTTTATTGCTTAATTGCTCTGGCTAGGGCTTCTATATAATATTGAATAGCAGTGATGGAAATGGACAGCCTTATCTTGTTTCTGATCTAAGAAAAAAAAAATTCAGTCTTTCATCATTGAGTATGAATTCAGCTGAGGCTTACTTGAAAATACTCTTTATTTTTATAAAGATGCCTTCTGTTCTTGCTTGAATTCTTTTACCTTGAAAGTTTGTCAGATTCCTTTTCTGCATTGAGATGGCTGTGTTATTTATTTCCTTCATTCTACTAACATGGTGTATGACATTCATTGCTTTTCTTATGTTGAAACACCCTGAATTCCTAGAATAATTCCTACTTGGTCATGAGAGATAATCCTTTTTATATACTATTGGACTTGGTTTGCTAATATTTTGTTGAGGATTTTTGCTTTTGTATTCATAAGGGATGTTGGTCTGTAGTTCCCTTGTGATATCTTTGTTTGGCTTTGTTGTCAGGGTAATACTGGCCTCATAGAATGTGTTAGAAAGTGTTTCCTCTTGTATTTTTTTTGTAAGAGTTTAGAAGAGCTGGTGTTGATTCTTTAAAAAATATGTGATAAAATTTGTCATGGAGTCATCAGATTCTGAGCTTTTCTTTGTTGGGAGGTTTTAGATGATTGATTCAATCTACTTCAAATAGGTCTGCTGAGGTTCTCTATTACTTCTTTAGTCAATTTTGGCAATTTGTGTGTTTCTAGGAATTTATCCATTTCATCCAGATTATCAAATTTGTTGTCATACTATTGTTGATAGTATTCTCTTTTATCCTTTTATTTTGTGTAAGGTTGGTAGTAGTAATGTCTCCACTTTCATTTATGTTTTTAGTTATGCCTTCTCTCCTTTATCTCAGTACAACTAATTTCAGGATTGTCAATTTTGTTGATATTTTCAAAGAACCAACTTTTGGCTTTGTTGATTCTCTCTATTGTTTATATTCTCTATTTCATTTATCTCTGCTCTAATCTTTATTATTATTTTCTATCTCGTGCTTCAGATTTAGCTTGCTGTCCTTGTTCTTGTTCCTTAAGATATAGTGTTAGGTTGTGGATCTGAGATTTTTTCTTTAAATGAAGGTGTTTATAATTATACTAGAGGCCTGGTACACAAATTTGTGGGGTCCAGCTGGCCCGCCCCAATGAGGGCCCATTGGACCAGACCAGCGGGAGGGAGGATCCATGGGAGATTAGCTGGCCACCCCCCACCCCCCAGTTAGGGTGAGGAGGGCCAATCAGGGGTGGGACCAACTGGGAGGAGAGGCTTCGGGTGGTTTGCCAGCCATTCCCATCCCTGATTGGGGTGTTGGAGGCCGATCAGGGACTGGGATGGCCAGGGTGGGGAGGGGGCGGTGGTCAGGACACAGATCAAGCCAGTTGGCTGCCACAGTGCGCATCCTAGCCACTGGTCATTCTGGTCCTCCCGCCATTCTGATTGCTGGACTTTTGTATATATAGAAATTTCCCTCTGAGCACTGATTTTACTACATCCTATAAGTTTTCCTACCTTGTGTTTCCATTTTCAGTCTTTTCTAAGTAATTTCTAATTTCTGTAGTGATTTTTTTTGTTTTGTTTTGTTCCATTGGTTGTTTAAGAGTATATTATTTAACTTCTACATATTTGCAAATACTCCTGTTTTCCTTGTTATTGATATCTAGCTTTATTCCAATGTGATCAGAGAAAATTGAGTGTATAATATCAATTTTTTAAAAATTACTGAGATTATTGTTTGGCCTAATGTGTGGTCTACTGTGGAGAATAGTTAATGTGCACTTGAGAGGAATGTGTATTCTGCTACTGTTAGTTAGACCAGTGGTCGGCAAACCACAGTTCATGAGCCACATGTGGCTCTTTGGCCCCTTGAGTATGGCTCTTCCACAAAATACCACATGCAGGCCCACATATACAAAGCAATTGAAACTTTGTAGCCCATGCACAGAAGTTGGTTTTCGGCTCTCAGAAGAAATTTTAATCGTTGTACTGCTGATATTTGGCTCTGTTGACTAATGAATTTGCTGACCACTGGGTTAGACTATTTTTTATATGTCTGATCTAATTGGTTACAGTGTTGTCAAGTTCTCTATTTTTTTCTTGGTCTTTTTTAGGTCTTCCTCTACCTAGCAACTAGATATCGTATTTTCCGGCATATAAGATGACTTTTTAACCCAGAAAAATCTTCTCAAAAGATGAGGTAGTCTTATACTCCAGGTGTTGTCTTAGAGGGCGAGTATATCCCAAATTCTATATTTTAACTGGAAAAGTTGGGGATTCAGTCATCTTATACACCGGAAAATATGGTATATAAAAGGCTAATATGCTAAGTGTTCGACTACCCAGCCAGTCACTATGATGTGCACTGACCACCAGGGGCAGATGCTCAATGAAAGAGCTACTGTGTGTGATGTGCACTGGCCATTTATAGAGAAACAGCACCATAGACCTGGCACCCACAAAGCAATACTCAGCTTTCTCCTAGTGGAACACAGGCCCTGCCACCACCCCAGAGTGACAGCACACCAAATTGCACCCAATGCTGCCAAGACCCCATGGCACAAAATGCAGCCCACAGCCCAGCCCAGCCCAGAAACGCTCCCTGTGGGCACCAGTTAATGACATCATGTATCAGCACCCAGCTTCCTCTACCTAGCAACTAGCTTCCTTGGAGTTTCTTTAGCCCAGGAACACAACTTGCTTTATAGACAGATGGAAATATTTTACACTTTAACCAAATGTCTGTGAAGCATTTTCCTATACCTCATCTCACTTGATCCTCACAGAAGTCCTGGAGTAAATAGATAGGAAACTTGATGGAATCCTATTTTCTTTTCATTAGCTGAAAACAGAGATTTAGAAAGCTTAAAAACTGACCAGACTGAAAAGAAGTAAGAAATGGTGGACCTTGAAAATGACTTCAGGTTTTCTCAATGTGCAGAATATACTTAAACACTGCTGCAATTAAATATCTTTCCCTTTGTTCTCCCTGCATGATCTACAATAATAATTGGCTTCATGTTGATATTTACTGCTGTGTTGCTGACAATTACCTAAAAGAGAAGTTGGGGTGCTTCACTGGGCTGGAAAAAGTTTAGCTAAATCAGAAAGCAGGTCTAATTAAGCAAATTAATTCTGTACATATAAAAGGCTAAGTTGGCTCACACATGTGTGATACATATAAAGCTCTCATTGGTGCCAATCGCATGCATGTGTTTCAATCTGTCATTGTGGATCATGAATTTGGTTGACACTTCTATTATTGAGAAAGGGCGAATAGTAATATTAAAATATTCTTCTAATTAATTTCCTTTCAATGTGCACAAATTTGTGCACTGGGCCACTAGTAAAATATAAAAGTAAACAATCTATTGCACAGGTTAGTAAGGGAAAGAAGACTTGTCTACCAGTAACCATACAACAAAGCACAGGAACCTAAGAGCTATAAGGGAGGCACAGATAACTGGTGTTGAATAAATTTTCTGGGCTTCATACAAAAAGTTGACCTTAAATTCCAGACAGAAGGAACAGAAACAAAGGCCAGAAGCCCAATAAATGACACTTGACTGAGCTCACCAAGTGTTGGCCTGTGTTGAATCAAAAAGGAAGGAGAAGTGGGAGTGAGAGACCCAATGTCAAGCTTAAGGGAAGCAGAGTGGAGAGATTTGATGGCTGGGCCATGTCATTTATTCTGGGAATGGAGGCCCTAGCAAGTGTTTTTCAGAGAAGGGCCATGGTGAACACATGACTTATTGAGAGAGTATTTGCTTATTTGGAATCACACAAGAAAGCTTGGAGAAGTGAGACCAAGCATGAGATAGTTGCCCTCTACCAAATCTTGTGAATTTGTCCAAGTGGAAGGGTTTGTCATGCGGGCGTGTTGGAGAAGAAGAGACCAAGACAAAAACACAAAACAAAACAAAAAACAAACAAACAAAAACAGAGCCTGGGAGATAGCTTCACCAGGTTGTAGAAAGAGAAGGAGTGAGAGGAGGAGACCTCAGAGTGATAGGAGGGAGGCAGAGCATAGCAAGCAGAGCAGGTGAGCAAGAAGATGAAACATTTCAAATAGAACAGGGGAGCATTTTGCAGTGGGGACCGGTATCAGGCTGAGAAATGCCCTGGAGCTTAGGATGAAGGGGTCTGTATTGACTTCTGAGGACAGTTTAACACCAGTGCTGAGGAGACCAGTCTGTGGGATGTGAAGGGAAAACCTCTCTGCTAGCTGCACAATTGAAAGAATGCAGAGATGAGGACAAAAAGCTTGGCCAAAGTCCTTCACTGCTCTCATTTGCCCTAGGCTAATTAGTCGGTGCACATGCATTAGGTATGTCCTGGGGCAGGAGGAAAAGAAGACCCCATAAGCATTTTAAGAAGACAGTGCTGCAGGCTTCCTGGTGACAGCAGCTTCTCTGGTAGCACAGTCCTCTGCTGTGGACTCAGACAATGGGGGGTGGGGGGGGGAGAGCGGTGGAGAGGCATCAATGTGAAGCAGGACTGCTACACTCAGTGTTCTGAAAACAAGTCAAACTGTCACTGGTGGCATCTGATAAATTATCAATTCTTAGTCCCTTTCTGCCACCCCTTGATGCACTACCTACTCTTTGCTTCCTTTGCTCCCCAGATTTCTTTATTTCAGAATTGGGTTAATAGGGCGGCACCAACAGCTTTGGGAAACTTTCTAACTGGCCCCCAGAAAAGGAAAGGGCAGAAAGTCATGTGTCTCCAAGTCCTGATCTCGGGCATGACTCACCATTAGAGTACCTACATAGTATGAATGGCAGTGTGCACGTTGACAAATGAAAGATTAAACTGCAGAGGTACTTAGAGTCAGGGGTGTGTGAATAATGACAGCAGGATGGAATCCTCTTAACAAAGGGCTCAGTATTCATGGAGGAATTAGGGGCGCTAATCCTGCCAGCATCCACTTAGGAAATTAGCCTTTTTGCTGTATGGAGTGGACACCATGAGAGAATTCATTTGTTTTCCAAAGATTAATAACTTGCCTTTGGAGAACCCAGTTAATGATCATCAGAGCAAGTTCAATAACATGTTCTGAACTTGACCAGAGAATGTGCACTAAAATGACATATTTATTGTGTGAAAAACTTTCAGAAAAAAAAATCTCTAATCCCATTTGAAGATTTTTGCTGCTAGGAAGGAATTTATTGGACCTACCATCTACATACACAGGCCAAGTGGGGTAAACAAGTAACTCAACTCAAACAGGCATGGAACCATTCCCCATAGGGTCTGGAGCTTACAGAGCTTGGCTACATATATCATGAGGGTAAGGATGTCTATTCTTCACATTGATTTGTCCCCAGGCCCAGAACGGTGCTGACCCATAGTACATGAGCAATGAATACTTATATGAATGAAAGGCTCAGGGTGACACTCCTACTCAGACCAGTTGTGATTTAAGGAACTAGTACCTTAATTAGGAATTACTATAGGGAAGCACAACAACCACTTTTGAAAGCTTGCTGCTATGGACTGAATTGTGCCCTCCCCTTTCTACTCCCAAATTCCTATATTGAAGCCCTAACCTACAATACGATATTATTAGTAGATGGGGTCTTTGGGAGGTTATAAGGATGGAGACCCCATGATGGGAGTAGTGTCCTAAGAAAAAGACACCAGAGCTCCCTCTGTCTTTACCGTGTGAGGGCACAGGAAGATGGCGGCCACCTGTTAGCCAGCGTGAAGGCCTTCACCAGGGAACCAAATCTGCCAACACCTTGGTCTTGGATTCCCCAGTCTCCAAACTGTGAGAAATAAATTGCTGTTGTTTGAGCTGCCCAGCATATGGAATTTTATTATGACATCTGGAGCTGGCTGAGATATTTGTTGACCCCCAGCGTCAATATTTGTGGTGTCATTGCTCTCAGAGGATTATGGTAATTTCCTTTCCCACCACAAATGGAATCAGAATAAGCCAAATGCATTGAGAAAACCCAAAGACAGGACCAGTGCTTTACTTCTAGACAAAGGGTGCTTGGTAAAATGATCCATCACACACAGTTCACAGCCAAAATTCACTTGGAGCTTTCCAAAAGTGCCAAAGAGAAAACAAACAATTGAGAGGGGATCTTCATTTGACAGTTGGAAAATTTACAACATCATAAGAGGAAGCAATTTGCTCAAAAGAAGGAGAAGAAAACCTCGGTTCTGCTTGTGAATCTAAGACTACATTTCACAGAATTTCTTTCAATTTACTTGCTGATGACAGTAATGACAGTGGACCTGCTTTCTCAGACAGAGACTATATCAAGGGAAAAGAACCTTGTTTTTCGAACCAGGGAGATTGGGTTCTACTTCTAGCTCCTGAAAAAATTACTTTCAATTTTGAAATTGGTTCCAAAAAAATTACGAAGATAGAATAAAGATATTTTCTATTTTCAATGTATTTCTCCCACACTTTTTTGGGAAAGTTACTTGAGTATGTTGTTCAAAAAAAATGGAGAAAATAAAAAAGAGGAAGATCTAGGATCCATAAAATACTAGGAAGCCCAGCCAGCCCTTCCTGGATCAAACTCAGAAAAAAATTGTGAGGATTAAGTTTTAAAATGACAATTGTGCATCAGGTCTAGAAAGCAAATAGTTCTGATTGGACCAGAATGATAGCTGGAATCAGGAGGGATTGATCCTTGAGGGGAGGGAGAAAAGGAGGGGCAGGGAAGGATTAGTGGGCTACCTGATCTAATGGTAAAAGGAAAACTCAAAATACGTAAGATGGATTTTTTAAAAAGTGAGCCACTTTTGTGTCTTCAATAGTTTAATAATAAATGAAATTATCCTGTTTATTGAATTAAACGATGTGACAGCTGACATTTCATATGATCTAGTAGTCAATACCTCCTTTTTTAGAAGAGGAAACTTGTGGCTCAGACCACAAGTGAATAAGCCAGAGTGAACATCCAAAGTTGTAACTCAACGCCTGCCAAGTGCAGAAAAGCACAACCATCTCCAGACTCCTCGGAGGAGACCAGGTCTCTGCCTCTGGAGCCTGATGTCTGTTCATTAAAGCTTCACCCACTCCTAAGGATCGTCATGAAATGGTGTGTCTGCAGCAAAGACCGAACTTCTGTGCCATCCTCCAGGGAAAAGAAGGAAAGATTAAAAACCAGAGCGTGTGGCAGAGCCCTGCTCCTTCTGCATGTGGGGTCACACCCCTAGAACAGGGAGGCAGACAGGGGATGGACAGGGCATGGATGGGGGCAGCCACCTCCAGCCATCTGTCACTGCTTCCTCTGTCTCATCAGGGCCCCTGCATCACCCCTGGCTCCCTCACAGTGAGGATAAACCCAGCACCTTCCTAGGATCTAGCAGTCAGTAAATATCTGTTGGGTTAAGTGCCACATCCGCCCAAGAATAAAGACAACAAAATTTCTAGTGGATTTTCCATCGAAGCCCATCTGCTCTTGGTACACTCCATCTGCAGGCCAGCCAACCACCGGTCTGAGTAGTGATCATCACACAAACTTGGCCAAATAGGAACCTGAATGTCAGGCTGTCCACAGGGGGACTGCTGCTGCTGCAGGAGGGGCTGGCCAGGCTTCCGGGAGGAGGTGAGCCGAGAGGGGTGCACATTCCATTTGGAATATAATGTGTGTTTTTAAAAAAGAAGAAAACCTGCCTGGCCAGTGTGGTTCAGTGGTTGAACATCAACACATGAACCAGGAGGTCACAGTTCCATTCCCAATCAGGGCACATGCCTGGGTTGCAGGCTCAATCCCCAGCAGGGGGCATACAGCTGATCGATGATTCTCTCTCATTGGTGATGTTTCTCTTTCTCCCTCCTCTCTCTGCTCCCTTCCTCTCTCTGAAATCAATTTTAAAAATAAATTAAAACCTAAAGGAGGAAGTCGCTTGCATCCTCGTTTTAAAGTTGAGCAGACGTGGCCTTTTCCTGAGCCACCTTGCTGAATAACTTTGCCATTTTGGAACTCAGGGGCAGGCAGTGATGCAGGGAATTCCCAGCACCTCCTAGGATCTAGCAGTCAGTAACTATCTGCGGGGTTAAGTTAGGAGATTTAGGAATTCTGATGGAGAGAGAATTCAGAGATTAGGGCCTTGCCAGGAGCGCCAACTTTCATAATGAACAAAAACACAAGCCTCTAACCAGCCTCCAACCCCGAGCCATAACTATCTATTTGAAGCTAATGGGGTGGGCGGAGTGGAGGGCAAAAAAGAAGTAAGGCATATTGCGACATAGTGTATTTAAAATGATTTCCTGGCAGAAGAACACAGTCATGCTTGCTTTTTGGCACGGGGATCGCCTTAATCAAGAGTCTTGGATGCCGGTGCTCACTAGTGGCTTCAGTCTAGGCAGTAACCCACCAACTTTGGGCTGCCGGCCTCCGAGGGCCCTCTGAGTTAACACTGGAGCTCCCGGCCAGGCCCAGTAGCGCCTGCCAGAAGATCCTGAGGCCTCCACCTATTACTGGACTGGAGGATTGATTCACACTTGACCCTACAGGAGAACCCACAGTGGGCCGGCTCCTAGGACTGAGTTTAAAACCAAAGGTTTGTTGGAGATGCTCTGAGATGAGCCAGCTACATTTTTAAATGTTTAGTCTCAGCAGTGATGGAAATATTTGGGAAGTTCTTAGAAATTTATTGAGCACTAGCTATGTGCCAGGAACTAAATAAGCACTTTCGCCTGTTCACTGCCTTAGGCCCCTCAATACCCCTGCTGAGCTACCACTGAAGATCAGAAGTTAGTTCATTTCCCCCAATCCACCCAGATCATGAAAAGAGTAAGCTAAGAGCCCAACAGCCTCTCCCAGGGCCCCACTCCCTAAAGCGCTGCTGAGCTGCCTGTGGCAGGGCCACAGGAGGGAGCAGTGTTGGTCACATGGGCCATGACATCTGGGGGACATGGCGATGCTGGCCAAGGTGGCTTTCTGGCCATCGTCTCTTAACATTCTTAGGTTACCCACTAGGGGGAGAGGAGGAGATCAGCCCAGACAGAGAGGTGGACAAGGCACTCACTCCTTAAAGGAGCTTTCAAGGCTTAAGTGAGGACACACACTGCATAAAGCCAGTGACCACTAACAGGAGCCTTTGGGCATCCGGGTGACCAGGTACACACTTTGGGGAAAGTGCCTGTCCCATTGACTGGTGATGAGGCTAGATGTCACCCCCTTGGCCTGCTACATGCTGAGGCCCAAGCAGGCAGCTGTACCTCGAAAGCTAGTTAGTGTTCACGCTTGTCACACCCCCTCTGCCAAGAACTAGACATCTGTGCATTTTGCCAGGGTGGATTTCTGCAGAATGTCTATCAAGCAGGACAGTTCTCTCAGGCTACTGTTCTCATGAGGTAGTTCTCACTACCACTAGTTCTTATTACCACAGCTACTGAACCTGTTTGTCCTCCTCTCGAGCCAGGCCTTAGGAGTGGGTCAGGTTCTCTCCACAGAGAAGCTTGGGCCAAGATAGCTGTGTCTGACAGTCACTGTCGGAGTCCTCTGTGACCATTCCCAGGGCACCGTCCCTCTGCCTCCTGCTGTGCAGTAGCTTCATTATGTAGTTGCGTACACATGTGTGTATGTGCATGTTTGTGAGTGCATGTATGAATTATGTTGTGATAGCTTTACCATGCAGGACCATGTTCAATACCAATAAATACATTCTACTTTCAAAGAATGCGGGGAAATGGTGTCTCATAACTCTTCCCCATATTTGCAGTAAGATGGAGCCTAAATCGTTGCCTGGTTAGTTTCTATCTGTAATGAAAATGAAAGAATGGTGGAAGGTATCCATCATACCTGCACGTACATCAAATGTGTCAGCAGTGCCATTTCATATGATGTTAGGTCTTTTGGGGGTGCAACTGACAGAGACCCTGTCCAAGCTACCTTGAACAACAACCAGAAAAAGAAGTCATTTGTCATATAAAGTATAAAAGTAGATCTTACTTGTTCCAAGCATGGGCTAGATGAAAGTCATTTTGACTGTCTCTTGTTCAATCTACTCATCTTGGGTCTCTGCTTTTTCTGAATTGGTTTCATTCTCAAGGAAACTTCTCATGTGATGGGAACATGGCTTATATTGAAGCAAGCAGAGAGCTTCTTTCTCAGTACTCTAGCAAAAGTACCAGAATAGGCTCTGATTGGCCCAGATCACTCATATGCACAGCCCTCAACCAATCACTGTGGACAGATGAGTGGGGCTCTTTGACTGGCCAACCCTGGGTCATGTGTCCACTTCTATGGCAAAAGATGGAAGGGAGGGGTCAATTTCTCTTGAACCATGAAGAAGAGCTTCTCACCTAAAAAGGGACTTCTAAAACCACAAAGAAAAAAAAAGGGGAGAAATAAAAGTAGAATACATGACAAAAATGCCCACTACATGAAGTCTTCCAAAGAGCATGTCCCCAAAAGCTGGGAACCCTCTGCAACCGTAAGAGAAGAGTATCCTGAAGCTGTCCAGGGGTTTCTCTGGGGTGAAGTTGTGACATTAAGAACCAGTGCAAGTCCCATCTGTGTTACTGAGAACTTCCAGGCCTGGTATTCCTGAGGCACAGCTTTCTTTCTGTCAGTTGTAGGTAGTCATATTTCCTGCCACACAAAGGTCAGCTCTGGAGCTGGTCACACCTAGACTTGAATCCTGGCTTCATAATCAGTCAGCTTAAGCTAAATTATGCTCAATAGCAAACAACCACAACATCTCATGGGCCTCCAATAATAAACAAGAGTTTCTTGCTCATGCTACCTGCACATGGAGGGTCAGCAGGGGCTCTGCTCCATTGTGGGACCCGGACTAAAAGAGCACCTCTGGGAAATGGAAATCTGCTGGCCCAGAAGAAGGGGACCTGATGGGGCCATGCCATGGTTCACAAAGCCTCTGCTCAGACATAACTCGCATTTCACTGACGAAAGCAAGTCATGCAGTCACACCTGACACCAGTGGGGCCAGGAAGAGGCAATGAGTCCTTTGAACAATAAACCAACCGGCCTATTGTTTAAGGTGACCTGTTTCAGCAACATTCCCAAGTTGGTTTCCTCAGCTGAGAAGGGCTCACCTTGCAGAACTGTGGAGGTGTTCATGAGCCAGCATTTGCTAAAGGGCCTCCCTGATGCTGGCTGCCACTGCCGGGCCTCTCCCAGCATTTCCTCTCACTCCAGCAGCTCATCCCAAGCTACATGCTACAGATAGAACATTTATTATCCCTGTGGTCGCAGAACCCTCTGCTTTCACAGAGCCCATTTTGTGCTTGAATCCCACATAGTAGGCTGTCAAGAGGGCCTTCAATCCAACCCCCGTCCTGGTCTCAGGGTTGCCCAGGTCATTAAATACCAGTGCCCTTTCAGGAGGGTTGTGAAGAGAACATGGGCAGCTGTGCCAGTGGATCGAGGTGTTTGTGTGTGAGAATTTCCTTCCCCCAGCAGGGTTTGGGTGCGGTGACCTCCCAGGTATAACCCACACACCCTACTGTAGGTACTGCTCACCCTCCGGCCAGGTGGCAGGATAACACCCAACCAGGTCAGGAGCCCTGACCCTGGTCCATGTCCCTTCTGTCACTAGTCTCCATGGTGACTGCTTTTCTTTTTCATTCCTACACTCCTGGTTGATTTCACTGGCAGCAAAATTAAGGAGTTCTCTCCCCTTCCCTAAAGTCGGAGGAAAGTAGCCTTTTTTGGTATTCCCTGTCAGAAATGCCAGGTCCTCGGCCCATTGTGTAAATATGAAGTGCTAGCTGAGATGAGTTTTGACTACTGGATCCAGAAGGAGCAGAAAAATGAAAGCCGAATATGGAAACTCCATGTGTATAATCTACCCTCGCTCAGTTGACCCCGGCTGGTGAAACTGTCCTTAAGTCCTCCATTGGGTAATTGAATCCTGCTGTTAGCCTGGCCCTTGTTCACTAGAAATTTTGCTGAGTATTACCAAGACTTTTGTAAGCTCTACTGTGAAGTTTCCAGATTTTACAAGCGCTCTGTCCATACGGTAAATAAGATGTTGAAAGAATTGGCATTCTCCGAAGCCTTATTGTTGTTGTAGGGGCTCCAGTAAGTACACATCAATGGGTTTGGCTTGGTGACATTGGCATGGACATCGAGATGTATGGGGCACCTCTTAGATGGTGGCTGTCCACCCCCTGGCAACCTACTGGCCACCCCGTGTTCTTCCACCTCCTTGCTATTTATTTCCTAGGAAACCGCTCTCTGCTGTTTGGAACCACAATTGCAAAGAGGAAAGTCACAGAATACAGGAGGATTATCTAATGTGCTTGCCAAGGACACGCTGCTCTTCTAAAATCCTCTTGTAGTTTTCTACAACCAAAGCATGGGCCAAAGAATCTTCCGCCATCCAGACAGTCTGGGAGAGACAGCGCTGGCGAGGACTTCATTCAGTGTCGCCTGGAGCCACCAGCAGCCCGGGTGTTCCAATGCTAAGAAAAAGCATCTTTACCGAACGTGTAATTAGGGCCCAAACTTGATGCCCTTTGAGCTGTGCTTTCAAGGGAGCAGGGACTCCAACCAAGAGGGAAACGTGGGCAGCTCTTTAAATGCAACCACAGTCAGTAACGGCCTCATGATCAGCCAAGAAGTCAATGCCCTTAATGCTTCTGTCTAATGCAGACCAGATGCTGATAGCACTGCCGAGCGCCAGGACCGCAGGTCTGTCCTCGGTCTCCACCGGCGGGTGCGCTGTCCACTGTCCGCTCCATCCCTGACCCTCTGCACTCCCAGCTCACCCTGCATTCTTCTCCCACCACAGGAGAGAACATTCTTTCCAACTTAAGGCTTTGTTTGAACCAAGCATGAATTCTTCTTCCATTAAACACAATTAGCACTGAAAACATGGCAGAGGAATTAAGAAACTATGCTGTGTTTGCTTTGTGGACACCGTTAACTTTGATATGCCAAGATGCCAAAAGGTTGGCAGGTAAAAAGAATAAAGCGGCTGTACCACTAGCTGGTGGGTAAATAGCAGCTACAAGGCCTTCTTCATTGTAAGGCTCAGCCACCTGCAGAGGTGGGTGTTCTGTGCAGGTGCCTACACCCGCATTGCTGACCGGAAGCACCCAACATCGCTGTGTCCATAGAAAAGGGAAATAACTCACTGTGTGCTTGAGTGGAATGATGAGATGGATTATCCACGGCAGAAGAAACTGTGTCAGCATGATGCAAAATTGTCATCAGTGCCACTCTGCGTGTTATGACCATTGCAGGGAGATCTTTTGTCCAAAAAATGACAGAACAAGAGAAACTGTCAGCGTGACCCTATGAAATATTTATTACCAGTCAGCTAACAGCAACCCACAATGCTGGCCCCGATGGATGGCCTGTATGCACTTTGGGAAGTGACCCACATGGAGGAGGTGGTGAGGGTCTGGGCAGACTCCTAGAGCTTTGCAACAGGTCTGAGGTCATTATTGGTAACCAAGGGCCAAACCAAAGAAGGGGTGTCCAGAACCTTCTTCAGGTTTGCATTTCTCCAGTTCTGTCTGAATGTCCACTTGGATCTGGTGGCCAGACTTTGGCCTGCACTGAGCTGTACTGGACTCCAGTCCTGCCCTCCTGTAGGCTATGTTCCCTGGTTTCTGTGACCATACAAGGCAATCTCCAGGAGCTCCAGGTTGTTCCCAGACTGGTGACACCCAGCAGGCCATGCAGACCAGCTAGCAGGTGGCCCTTCTGGCAGGAGGAACTAAAATATAAAACCTTAATGGATTAACTCAACAGAAAAGTGGAGAGAACAGAGTAAACTAAAAGCTAAAACAATGAAAACCACACAATCTGAACAACAAAAATAAAATTATCTGTACTAATAAAAGGGTAATTAGACCCAATAGACCTGCCATCCTTCCAGACTAAGCCACAGTGGTGGAAGCCGAGGCAGAGACAATTAGGGGTGATCAGGCATGCACAGTGGTTAGGGCCAATCAGGCCAGCAGGGGAGAGTGGTTAGGAGCAATCATGCCAACAGACAGAGGCAGTTAGGGGCAATCAGGCCAGCAGGCAAAGTGGTTAAGGATGATCAGGCATGCAGGCAGGTGAGCGGTTAGGAGCCAGCAGTATAGGGTCAGGCCTAAACTGGCAGTTGAACATCCCCTGAGGGGTCCTGGATTGGAAAGGGTGCAGGCCGGGCTGAAGGACATCCCCTTAGTAGAGTTTATTCCAGAGATTCAAGCTGAGTCAACATTTGAAAATCATTCAGTGTAATACACCATATTAATGGAACAAAGGAAAAAATATATTCAAAATTATTTTGATTGAGCAAATAAAAAAAAATTGACCAAAATCAACACCTATTCATGTATAAGACAACTACCAGAAGTAATTACATGAATTTGGTAGTATTGTAGGATTTAAGTGTAATGTAAAAACTGAATTGTACCTTTACAGATCAATAAAAATATACATGTATATGGCTAAGTCATTTTTAATAACAATTTCAAAATAGTTCAATGAAGAAAAAAAGGTCTTTTCCACAAATGGTGTTAAGACAATTAGATATTCATCTAAAAAAAAAAATCAACATCGACCCTTAGCACACATCATACTCAAAAAAAGTAACTTCAAAATGTATCAGAGCTCTAAATGTAAAATAAAAAATTACATAACTTCTTGGAGAAAAATCTTTGCACTCTTTGAATAGGCAAGGATTTGTTGGGTAGGATACAAAAGGCATGAACCATAAATAAAAAACTCGATAAAGCTGACTTTATAAAATTTCAAAACTTTTCCTTTTGGAAAGACAAAATCAAGGAAACAAAAAGGAAATAGATCAACAAAGAAAAATTATTTGTTTTTTCTTTTCCCACCTAGGCTGACAAGACATTGATATATTTTTGCAACATTATCTGATTTTTTAAATTTTGATAACTAGAAATAAAAGAAAACATCCTAAAAATGTTTTTACTTTTTTTTACTTGGTGGGAAACTCTCTTGAATAGTTCCACATCCAGGCTTTTGTTCTCCTTTCATAGCTGTACATCTAAAGTAATAAATCCTCTTCATGAAGACAAGCCTGCTGCTACCTGGAAGCTACCCAGATGTTTTTGTCCAACACATTTCAACATCTCTTTAGAGTTAGAGATAAGCAAGGGAAAAAAAAAAAAAAGGTTGGCGAGGCAGAGATAGCTCTTACTGCATATTGGGCCAATTGTCTGTATCTAATTCTCCTGCTGGAGTCCACCCTCAGCCAGAGAGCACCAGCAGGGGCCACTGGCACCCAGGAACCCGATAGGGGTCCTGGACCCTGAGTCCAGCAGGCCCTAGAAACCGCTTTCCCAAAGAAGACTTATAGATGGCCAACGGGTACATGAAAAGATGCTCAACATCACTAATTACCAGGGAAATGCTAAGTAAAACCACAAGGAGATGTTGCCTCGAAGCTGTTAGAAGAGCTATTATCAAAAAGCCAAGAGGCAGCCCTGGCGTCATCCCAACCAACGTCATGACGTGCCCAAGACCTAGATCTAGCAAATGGTATATCTAGAAGGCAAACACATGTCTGGTTGATTTCCAGGATCACTAAACTTCCTCAAACACTTTTAAAAAATGCACTTAAAACTAGTAAAACTAAGAAAGGACATGACAATGATGGATAATAAAATTAATAGACAAACCCAGATGCTGGCAATAACCAGGTGGCAAACAATAGTGAGGACAGAGCACCTATTCAAAATAGTCACCCAATCTGTTAAAGAGCTAGCATTAGTTAGGTGGAGAAATGTGTGGAAATTTTGTAAGGGATTATAAGGAAAACTTGACTACATTGAGTGGACGGAAGCATAACATCAAGAACAGAAACCCAAGATGGGAGGTCTGATAGATGTGAGTGCATAAAAAATATAAAACATATGAAAACTATAAAACGCACCATGCACACATTTGTAAAGCAGAGGAAAACACAAGCTTCCACCTACGGTCATAAAAAAGGGTGTAACCAAATGGAGAAACACACTGCCCTCTTAGGAGTCCTTTTATTGTTGAAATATTTGGTCAGATAAGTGAAAAAAAAAATTGGTTAAAGCAGGGAATCAAAATAGTGCTAATATATTTCAAATGTCTTATTTTAACTGAATGCCCATTAGAGCTAATGTGCCTAGGTGTTATGTCAAAGTATAGTCATAAATTATAATAATTTCCAATTATGAAATACCATGGAGACTTTAAAGGATACTTGAGAAGCATTTTTAGTAAACTTGAAAAGTCGTCATAATATTGATAAGAAGAAAAGGCATGTTACAGAACCACAGATACCACAGGGACACATTTATGTGAAAATATAGTATATCTATACTGATAAAACACATTTAAACATTTACCTATGTATTAAGATATCAAGAAAATGTGTAAAAATCTTCATAGTGGTTATCTCTGGATAAATTTTATTTCCTTATTTCTGTTTTCTTGTATTTTTTCAACTGATCTGCAATATACATCGATTCCTTTTATAATTAGAAAAAAATTAATTGTAAAAATATTTGATTTTTAGAGTGTCATCTTGGTAACTGTTCAGATATTTATGCTATTCTTACATTTTTCTGTCTTAATACATATTCTTAATAAGATAAATTAGATCTGCTCTGTGAGGAGAAGTCTTATTATAGTAAGAATTTACTTGGGAAAGGAAATTACCCTAGATTTTACGTGGGGCTTGCCTATATATTTTTTAGGATTTTCCTAATAAAATGAGTGCCAGCACATACCAACGTGGTGATATTTCTGAATGTTTTTTTTACATGTGTCAAGAGCCCTTTTGGTGGTGGGGGAGGGTTGAAAGCTGTGCTGTTTTCTCTGTTTTGACTGCCATTGTCCATCTACTTATATTCTTTATTTATTGTGCCGTGTTTTCATGGGGGAAGATGGAAGTGACTAAGTCTCAAAGTGTAGAGGGGAAAAAGCAAAACTTTAAAATTGGCATGCAGAATCCTAAAATTTGGGAAACATTGCCATATGAAATAATGCTTCTTCTCCATGTTATAAATATAGTATGTCATATCCAGGTTTTGATTGCCTTTTAATACCTTTCACTGTGCTTTCTATATATGCATCATTTCTGTTTTATTTAAGAAGATAGTCTTAATTTCCTCCTGCTTAAGATATTCATGTTTCTTTTTCTTAGTTGGTTTAAACATTTTTGCAATATGATATACTGAAGTTTAGTAAAATTTGTTAAGTGCATCTTTGCTTCTTAGATTCAATTATAATCACCTTCTTCTAATTACTGCAATTTGGAAATAGAATAAAATCCCATCTCAAGTGGTCCAAAAAAATCCAAATGGGTAGGTTGTAGGATTACTATTACTGCGAGGTCAGTGATCTAGGCAAGCTTGGATAATTAGCAGGCCACACCTGACCAGATCCTCCTGAAATTTGATGCCACCTGCTGGAGATGCTTCAGGTTGGTTGTGTATGGGTGGGGATGACTCTTGTGGTTGGCTTGGACTTCCAGGATATCAGCAACAATTCCAGAAATTCTTGATGAATTGATGTACATTTCACTAACTATTCAGAGGGATTGGAGAAACTGGGCACCTAGTTCTCCTTCCTTATAGAAGACTTGGAGAAGGTGTGATAGAAACCTGGACATAGGACCTCTGTTTAACAAAAATAAGGGGCCAGGGCAGGTTTCCAGGTGAAAACCAAGAGTGATGTGTTAGATACTCCTCATTTGAAGCTCCTATTGGGGATATGTAGCAGAGAGGTGATATACTGAAATTTTATTTATGTGACATTTCATCCAAACTATTCTCATTCCAAAAGTCTAAAATCATACATTTATGGATGAGGACAGTGCGGGGAGGGAGGGGGGCGGGGTTTCAGGACAGAGGGTGGAGTGGGAACCAGGTGGAAGGGAGCTATGTGGGGAAAAAGAGAAACAACTGTAATAATCTGAACAATAAAGATTTATTTTTTAAAAAGTCTAAGGGATGCATTCCCAAATATGCATTCCCAAATATTCCCAAATATCTCTCTTTTCTTCGTGGGGGTTTATATGATCCTTTCTTCTTTTTCTTAATCTAAAACCTTGGCAAGTAGGTGCCTGGGGTTGGAGATTGGGGTGGAGCTTTCCTTGTAAACTTGCTTTGGGGCAAGTTTTGCTGCCTGTAATATCAATGCCAAGATCCACTTTCAGTCAGCAAAGTTTCTGGAATTAATTTTATAAATTGATTTCAGAGGGAGGAAGGGAGAGGGAGAAAGGGATAAAAGCATCAGTGATGAGAATTGTTGATCGGCTACCTCCTGCACACTCCCCACTGGGGATCAAACCCTCAACCCGGCATGTGCTCTGACTGGGAATCGATCCATGATCTGCTTCGTGGCTGGATGCTCAGCCACTGAGCCACACCTGTAGGGCCTGTACTAATCTTTGAATTATTCATTTCTACACTGAGGGTAAAGGACTGAAAGTTATATCATATCTGGGTTGCAATGTAGTCCTTCTTGCTTATGAATTATGTCATCTTCCCACTTTCTTTATTTGTATGTAGACTTGATACGAGATGGCCTGCCCTGTTGGGTTGCTGTGAAATTAAACAAGACAATGCATCACGCACCCAATAAATGGGAGTGTTATTATTATCACGATAATTCTCTTTGTTACTACTACCACCTCCACAATCATCCCTAATATTTGCAAGTAAAACTTCTGTGAGTCATTGTTGATGGTTTTTTTTTTTCCTTCTACCAGATCCTTTTGTGTTGTCATCTTTATGGACTTGGGCAATGCTTTTGGAGTCTGATCAACATCGCATCTTTGCTTGGTCTTTCAAAATATCTATTATGAATGCAAGTTTAGTATGCAAATACCACTAACCTGTTTCACCTTTACAGATAGGTACTCACATTTTGCATTCTGTCAACAATGGTGTAAATTCAGGTATGCTTGAGTATCAGCCTTTAAAGGGTGTTCCAACCTCAGCCTGATGGGTCTCTCCCCTCTATTCTTTCTTGCTTCCCTTCCCCCACCCCATGGAGCAACTGAATTATTGCTAACTGGACCAGGGATGGCCTTTTCTCTAAATTTCCTCATTACTTTTAGAGAATTCCTTGCTGAGCTTTTGTTAGTTGTCCTTTATTTTTGGGGTACGAATCTCACTTTGAAGAATATTTAGCCCGAGGAAAGCTATCCTTTTGAACATCTTCCTGGAAGTCTTGTCTCTTCCTTAACTGCTGTAACAGTGGTGTGCTCCAATAAGACCCTGCTTGCTGAAGTCACCGCAGGTCCTCTGTCTTTGACAGTGTGCATATTTGGAAGAAAGTGAGTCCAACGCTGCAATGTCTGTCCTTCTGCCAGAGAAGCAGACAATCGGGGGCTATTGTTTGGAGATTTACGAGGACTCTGCTATAGCATGCAAATTCCTTGGCCACCGAAGGCAGCCTCATAAGGAAAGTATGCACTGAAACAATGGAGGTGTTTGGAAATGATTCACATGGTTTCCGGAATAACATTAATAGACTAAAAATACTAATTCCCCCACTGAAGTATACTGGCTGTGTGTAGTGAAGACCCGGCACTGCCATCGCTGTGTAGGCTGGCAGGTTGAGGTCCTCCTCTCTGTTTTCCTCATCCGCACAGTGGGGGAAAGACACAGGTAAGGCATTTGTCCTTCTCTGTAGGCACAGATGGGACCCACTGCATGCAAAGCCCAGGTCTCCAGGGTGTCATTGGGGTTTGCTCAAAGAATTCCCAGCGTCTTGGAGAAGGTGACACACGCAGGGAATGGTGTCAGAACATCGGAAATCAGTCTATACATGAGTAGAAAATGCATACAAAGGGAAGCCAACATCATATTGAGAGATTTCTATGATAAAATGCTCATGATAGGCTATTTGGAAAATTTTTAAAAAGAAGGAGAAACCTTTTAAAGTTCCATCACCCAGAGGAAACCAGGGTGAGCATTTTCGCCATACTTTCTTTGAGAAGTTTTATAGGTAGTTCAAGAAAAGAAAAGTTGTTCTCATATACTGTAATATATGTAATCTTTCTCTGGAACAGGGCTATCACACAGAACACTGCCATGACTCATGGGTGGATGAATAAGTGTTGTTAACTCTTGATACGTGGTACTGCTTTTTCATCATCCATTAAGAGAATTTACTACAGTTCATTTAATAATCTCCCTGTTGGACATTTGGTGCATTTGTACTTTTCACTATTACAAATAATGCTATCCTATAATGAATATTTTTGTGCATAAGGATTTCTTGCCTCCCCCCGCTCCCCTATTTTGAACTCTTTCCTTTGGATAAATTCCCAGAAGTAGAGTATTAGAACACAGCGCTGGCAGTGCCGGATCCTCACTACACACAGCCAATAAACTTCAGTGGGGGAATTAGTCTTTAAGACTCGATGCATATTACTTGGCTGACCTTACACCACAGCAGAGCTGTTCGTTAAAGAAAGTACCTTCTGATACCGAATCATTTGTATTTTGTTGGAGAGTTTTGGGAAGAAGTTTGGTCTTCCGCTTCAAAGAGCTGTGCAAATTTAATAAAATAAAAAAAAAGGCTAAATAGTGCATAGGTTGGTGTTCAAGAAGCGTCTACTGTGAGGGTTATCATTTTTTCCTGTATTTTATGGAGCACCTACTATTTGCACCCAAGGTACTGGGAGCTAGAAAAGATGTAAAGAAGGGATCCAGATTCTCAGCGGGCGAAAAGTTCTGGCCCTGTGAGTGAGAGTGAGGTAGACATTCCATTCTGGGAGAGCCCCTTGAAGTTACTGAGGCACCTGCCTTGTCAGACATCACTCAGTGAGGTGGGGAGGAAAGAGGGGCTTTGTAAACCGGAAGTCCCGATGCAAGAACAGCTCAAAGCATGCTTACCTCCACTGCAGTGGAATAGAGAAAACTCTAAATCCTGTACCTCCTGGAGTTTGCACTCCACCCCAGAAAACAAAGGACTTGCAGGGGGCCTAACTGTGTTCTGCATCTTTTTCCTGCAAGCTTGATTCTATAGAAGTTTTGTCTATTCATTACATCCAGGTCGGTCAGATTAATATACATCGTTTCCTGAAACAACCCCATTTTCCACAGAGTAGGAGAAAGGAGAGGGGAGTTGTTGGAGCCCAGATGAGGGTGTGTCGGGGCTGGTGGAGGCCTCCTCGCACACACAGCTGAGATGACCCTTCCGCTCCCATCAAGTCTGAGAGCCTGTGATGTTTAGGGCTGGCCTCCAGCTGGCGGGAACCCCCTGTCTGGAGGCGAGGTGCGGCTCTGCCTGTGGTCCCCCATCTTAGAGGAGCGGCTTTTATCTCCCTCCAGTCTGTGGGTGGTTATGATAAAGCTGCTTTTTGCCTTGTTGGAGCCCGAGGTCTAATTAGTGATGATGTATTCTTATTCCAGGCCCTTTCAAGTTTGAAATAAAAACCCCAGGCCTCCCGTGAGCCTACAACCTTTGGCTTGTTGACATTTCAGAGCATCTAAATTCCTGCTTTGTTGTAAGGAAAAACAGAATCCCGGCAACAAGAATCGAGTTCTAGACAGAACGAGAGAATTCTGAACATTCTACTGTTGGATTTTGGAACTTCTCCATATGGATTCCACCACCAGCCCTTCATCTGAGGGCCAGCCTTCCTGTTAAGATAAATCACACGGAGCCTGACCACTTTCTCACTCCAGCTACTGGAGGACCACATGAGCAGGGGTGGCCCCGAGAAGCCTCAAA
>PVJN01017582.1:0-15585 GCA_004026805.1 Lasiurus borealis
CCCGGTTCGATTCCCATCAAGGGCATATGCCTGGGTTTCGGGCTGCATTCCCCAGTAAGGGATTTGCAGAAGGCAGCCAATCAATGATTCTCTCTCATCATTAAATGTTTCTATATCTCTCTTCCTCTCCCTTCTTCTCTGAAATTTATATATATATATATATATATATATATATATATATATATATATATATATATATTTTTTTTTTTTTTTAAAACTGAACACAACAGACAACAATCTGTGACCTAGGGTGACATTTGAGCAGGAAGCTAAGAGAATGGAGCCAAGAGTGTGGGAGGCAAGGCTGGGTGGTGTTTGAGAAACAGGAGGCCCGTGTGTGGGAGGGAGGTGGCCTGGAGGGTGGAGAGAGGGGGTGGAGACCCGGCTTTCACGCTGAGTCTTTGGGGGGAGGGTTTGCATGTGAAGAGTAAACAATCAGCAAGCCTTTGGTGCACAGGCTCAACCAGCTACCGGGCCACAGAAAGAACGATTTTTTAATTAAATGTTTTAGCAAGAGGGAAAAATCACATCACTGCAGTATTTTTTGCATTATATTCTCTCCCCCTCTCCCCCTGCCATCCCAATGTTTACTTCTGGAAAACTTTAAACCTACTGAAAAACAGTAATGCAATGAACACCATATTCCTTCTTCATTAACAAATTATTACATTCTCTCACTTTTTCTCTCTGGTCTCATAGATATATACTAGAGGCCCAGTGTACAACATTCATGCACGGGGTTGGGGGGTCCCTCAGCCCAGCCTCTTGCAGTCCAGGACCCCTCGGGGGATGTCCACCTGCCGGCTTAGGCCTGATTCCCCTCTCATAGTCCGGGACTCTCGCAGTCTGGGACCCCTTGCTCCTTACCGCCTGCCTGCAGTGGAGGTTGGAGAGGCTCCTGCCACCGCCACTGAACTCACCAGAGTGAACCTGGCTCCTGGCTGAGCCGTGCTTCCCCTGTGGGAGCACACTGACCACCGGGGGCAGCTCCCACATTGAGCATCTGCCCTCTGGTGGCCAGTGCACGTCATAGTGACAGGTTGTTCCAACACTCGATTTGCATATTAGGGTTTTATTATACAGGATGTTTGCTAACTCATTTGAAAGTTGCAGGCATAGCAACATTCACCCTTAACTCTTCTAGCACTAGCGCATGCGCGCCCGCACACACATACACACACACACGTGTGTGTGTATGTGTGTATATATATATATATATACATATATATATATATATATATTTTGAAATTTTATTTTAAAAAGTGACCCTGGGAAAATTGATAATCCAATTAGGAAAATTTGAGCCCTAAATATTTGGTGAAATTAAAGTGTTATTTTTCTTAGGTGTGATAATGGTATTGTGGTTAACTTTTAAAAATTGTTATCTTTTAAGGCTATGTAGTGAATTTTTTATAGGTAAAATAAGATGATGTCTGCGGATGATACTGTGGTAATTAACCTGGTACAAAGGAAAGGAGCAAAGGGAAGGCTGAATTCACCAGGAAGCTGAAGCCTATTCCCCCCCCCCCCCCCCCACCCAGAGGGCTGGAGGAAGGACTGGACAGGGGAGCACAGGCGCATGCCCATAAAACTGGGTGACAAGGTTGCTGTCAGTCAGTCACCCCCGGGAACAGGCCTCTGGCCAGGCCGGCCTGGGCACTGCCAGTGCGGGAACGTTTGGAACACGTAACCTCCTGGGCAAAGGAGACGGCTCTCCTGGCCCTTGGGCTTCTCTGTTGCTCTGGGTTGACTCCTGGCTGGGGGGCTCTTCTGCTCCTGCTCCCCAGCATTCACCCCACACACGATGGGCTAATGGGTTGCAACTGGCCTGATGCTGAGCCGGGCGTGGCTGAAACATGGACCGGAAGCGCTGGATCGGCTCTGCGTTTAGATCTGTTGAAACCCCAGCTGCACTTCTTCCAGGACCGAACTAAGGGGACGGGCTTTGGAAACCCAGGCATGCAATTCCACACAAATAAAAACCACTCGTCTCCCCGGGCGAGGCTCAGAAGATCCTTTTTCTCCAGACAGCGTGGCTCCCCCGATTTCCCCATAACAGGATGACTTCAAAATAATACAGGACACATATTGGCATCAACAGCTAAACATCTTTGCACCCTAACGCAAGTAGTTATTTCTCCTAATCTGGTTAATTTGTTATGAAAATTAAAATATTTTCAAAATGAGTCAGGAGGCCCTAGCCGGTTTGGCTCAGTGGATAGAGCGTCAGTCTGAGGACTGAAGGGTCCCAGGTTCTATTCCGGCAAAGAGCACATGCCCGGGGTTGCCAGCTTGATCCCCAGTAGGGGGCGTGCAGGAGGCAGCCAATCAATGATTCCCTCTCATCATTGATGTTTCTATCTCTCTCTCCCCTCTCCTTTCCTCTCTGAAATCAATTATATATATATTTAAAAATGAGTCAGGAGGATTCATATGTTACAGCTAATAATACACAGTTAGCCACGGTGCCTCCGGCTGGTTTCACGACCACGTGTGGCTGTCAGACACACTCCTTCTGGCTCTGCCATCTGTTTCCTGCCCGTGTGCGCCGCCCTCCACGCAGGAGGTGCCAGGCATCCTTGGGGAGCTGTGTTTGGGTTGCAGACGGTGAATCTCATTTCCGCCCTCCGAGAATATAACAGACACACAGAACCCCGCTCTGCTCTCCTCCACACCCGGTTTGCCACGGCCCCATGGGACATACCTTCAGACGGTCTGCATTCTCCATCATCTCTGAACATTTCAGGAAATGGTGGATTTTGCTGACTTGTCTCCTCTCTCTCTCTCTCTTTCTCTCTCTCTGTCATCTGTGCACATGCACAAATGTAAACTTCATTTCCAAAATAGTTTTCATTAACGTTTTCTACATTTTCTCTGAACCCAATAACAATGTTTCCTCCAAGGTCTTCCCTAATCTTTTTATTAAAGGAAATACCCAGCCATTATTTATTGCAAACTGGGACATTTCAAATAACAAATATCCTACAATCACAAGTAAAGATGATTCGCCCCACCGGCGTTGCTCAGTTGTGGAGTGGTCACCTGTGAGCCAGGAGGTCACCATGCCATTCCCGGTCAGGGCACGTGCCCAGGTTGCAGGCTCAGTCCCCTGTAGCAGGGGGCGTGCGGGAGGCAGGCGGTCAATGATTCTTCCTCATCATTGATGTTTCTCTCCCTCTCCCTTTCTCTCTCTGAAATCAATAAAAATATAAACCAAAACAAAACCAACAAATAAAGATGATACAACTTACCAAACAAAGTAATAAATGCATTGGCAAGTAATATGTCCCATAATAAAGGCTGGGATTCCTAAATTGATGACAATGACTTAGTTGCCACTTTAGTTTTATGAACACAAAGCTCTTCAATAAAAAGGAAATACCTCACCCCAGCTGGTTTTGCTCAATGGTTAGTCCAGTGGTTGGCAAACTCATTGGTCAACAGAGCCAAATATTAACAGAACAACAATTAAAATTTCTTTTGAGGGCTGAAAACCTACTTCTGCGCATGGGCCACGAAGTTTCACTTGCACTGTACGTGTGCACCTGTACTTGGTATTTTGTGGAGGAGCCACACTCAAGGGGCCAAAGAGCCGCATGTGGCTCGAGAGCCGCAGTTTGCTGACCACTGGGCTAGAGCATCGGCCTGCAGACTGAAGGATCCCAGGTTTGATTTTGGGCAAGAGCACATGCTCAGGTTGCTGGTTCCATCCCCAGTAGGGGGTGTGCAAGAGAGCCAATCAATGATTCTCCCATTGATGTTCTTGTTTCCCTCCCTCTCCCTATCTTTGAAATCAATACAAATATATTGTTTTTTAAAAAGGAAATATCTCCTTTAATGATCAAATAACCTTGTAGTACAGATACTCTGACCTCTGTTTACACATGTCTAAGCTCGCACACTGACTTTTAGCACTCTGAGTTTTATTTCCAGGCCTCAGTCTCTCAGCCTTCTGGGAGATATGGGCCTCGATTTCCCATGACTGCAGTCCAGGGAGGGGCCACTAGGGGGCGTTCTTGGGCTCCTTTTGCCCAAGGCTGCTTGTTTGGTTTTTTAAAAATATATTTTATTGGCTTTTTACAGAGAAGAAGGGAGAGGGATAGAGAGTTAGAAACATCTATCAGCTGCCTCCTACACATCCTGCGCTGGATATGTGCCTGCGACCAAGGTACATGCCCTTGACTGGAATCGAACCTGGGATGCCCTAGTCACTAAGCCAAACCGGTTAGGGCAGTTTGCTGCTCTGTTGATTAATAAGTTTGCCAACCACTGGGTTAGGGCAAGGCTTCCTGTTTTGATTGGCACGTGTGCCCCTAGGATGAAAGCACCCAGCCTTTCTCTTAATGACGCCCCCCACTGATCTGGCTGCAAGTGGTGTCTGCACACTGCAGCCTCAGGCACACCACCTTGCAGCCCAGGGGAGTCACTCAGGAGACACACCGGCCCTGACTCCCTGCCTTCCCGAGAGCGTTCTCACACATAAAAACCAGCGCTTTTATCAGGTGTGCCGGTTAATAATGCGGATCTTTTTCAACAGGTGGAATTACACACACACACACACACACACACACACACACACACACACACATATATATATATATATATATATATATATGTGATTTGATATGTATGCTATTTTGTTGTATTGACAACAAGCTTTAAAACTTTGTATGTCAAATTTTCTGAAGGTTTTAACATCATAGATATTTTTACACTTAAAAATGTCAATTTTCGTTCCAAAAAAAGAACATTTGCAGGAAGTTTTAATCCATTACTTTATTTTGAAGAAAAGTGCAGCTGAATATTTCGGGAAGCTTATGGTGAACATGCTTCATCTCAAGATACTTGTGAACACTGGTTTAAACGCTTTAAAAGTGATGATTTCGATGTGAAAGACAAAGAATGTCTAGGTCAACCAAAAGAGTTTGAAGACCAACAATGACAAGCATTATTGCATGAAGATGTGTGTCAAACTCAAACAATTTGCAGAAAGATTAAACGTTGCTCAGCAAACAATTTCTGATCATTTATAAGCAATGGGAAAGATTTTAAAGGAGAGAAAATGGGTGCCACATCAACTGAATGAAAGAGAAATGGAAAACCTAAAAGTCATCAGAAAAATGACTTTTTTTTGCATCAGATTGTGACTGGCAATGGAAAATGGATTTATTTTGAGAATCCCAAATGCACAAAATCATGGGTTGATCCAGGTCAACCATCAACATCAACTACAAGGCCAAATCGCTTCGGAAAGAAGACAATGCTCTGTGTTTGGTGGGATCCAGAAGTTGTGGTATATTATGAGCTTACCATTAATACCGACCGTTACTGACAACAAATAATCAACTGGAACCATGTTTTGATCGTGAAATGACCAGAATGTGCCAAAAGATACACAAAGTAATTTTGCTTCATGATGACGCACCATCACACACTTCAAAACCAGTTAAACACACATTAAAAGATCGTGCCTGGGAAGTATTAACCCATCTGCTATATTCACCAGACCTTCTCCTTCAGATTGTTACCACTTGTTCTGATCGATGGCACATGCACCTTCTGAGCAGCACTTCAAAACGTACGAAGAAGTGGAAAATTGGGTCTCTGAATTGTGTGCCTCAAAACAAGAAAACTTCTATTGGGACAGTATCCACAAATTACCTGAAAGATGGGGGAAATATGTAGCGTGTGAAGGACATTATTTTGAATAAAGTACTTTTTAAATATATATATATATATATATATATATATATATATATATATATATATATAATTGATTTTTTACAGAGACAATAGAGAGTTAGAAACACCGATCAGCTGCCTCCTGCACATCCCCTACTGGGGATGTCTCCACAACCAAGGTACATGCCCTTGACCAGAATCAAACGTGGGACCCTTGAGTCCACAGGCTGATGCTATATCCACTGAGCCAAACCAGTTAGGGCTTGAATAAAGCACCTTTGATGTTGCTCTTGACATTATCGTGTTTTCTTTGATTACACACTCCGCCGTTATTAACCGGTACACCTAGTAGACCACAGAAACATTTACTGGCACAACGGAGGCCTGCCCTGCCCAAATTGCCCCAGGGCGGGGTGGAGTCTCCTCTCGTGTGAAACCCGTAAAAGCGCTCACTAATACCTAGCAATCATAGCATCAGGGAGAGGTTTGTCTTCCCATGCTGATAACCAGGCCGCTGGGAGTGCTGGCATGCAGCGAGGGCCTGAGGCTGGGGGCGGGGTGGAGAGGAGGGAGGAGGGGAGAGGGGTTTCCTGGTGCCCCCCACAGTGGCCTGAGCAATGCGGAAGGCTACCTAAAGGGAACAGCAGAGAAATTTTTGCACCATGAGCCCGCCCAGGGTTGGGGACCCTTTTCCTGCCAGGGGCCGTTTGGGTATTTATGACATCATTCATGGACTATAATTCACTTCACAGAAATGTATGTTGAATTGTGGGTACCCACCCCTGTGGTTGCCTAGGAAGGGCCAGCCCAGTGATGTCTCAGGCCTTATACGGCCCCAGGACCCCACGTTCCCCACCCCTGGTCTAACCCTTGAGTGTGTCCTTGGTCATGAGTGGGTACAAACGAGTTCTAAGCGCCTGGCCAGGAGTACACGGGCTGAATAACAGTAAGGGCATTCTCCTTGCTGGATGCTTCTACCAGACCAGTGTCCGGCAAACTGTCCATCCGTCCAGCCCTGCTCCTCAGAATCAAGGCAGGGAAACATGTTACAGGCCAGATCTAGGCATGCCACCATCAAACACATGCTTACTAACCACTTAGCGACCCAAACAGCCACTTTAGACTAAAACACCCATTTATTGATATAGATGAAGCAAGGATAAGACTAAATGTGAGGAGGAGAAATTCAGCAAGACGGGGGAACCACTTCCGCTCCCCACACAGTGCAACTAGCAGCTGCGCCATTTCCAAGACACCGTGGTGAAATCCCAGAACCCGGAGTGAGGCGGAGGCCCCCGGACCACGGAGCCCCAGAAGGACCCATTAGGAGGGGAACGGGGGCAGCCGCACTCTGACCGCATCCCCCCTCCTCCCTGGCCAGCACGGCGCAGACGGAGGGCCCCTCTGGGCCTACGGTTTCTCAAGTGGGGAAAGCAGAGCCCACGGTGGACATCGCTGCCCGTGCTGTGGGCAGTTCCCTGGGCTCCCTCAGTCTTAGGCATGGGGATCAGGGGGGCTCAGATGGAGCTGGAGAAGGAGGCGGGGCTATGTAGGTGGCGGGGGGGGGGGGGGGACACCCAGCCAGCAGCCCTGCCCACCTGCTGAGCCGGCCAGTGGCCCCTCTGGGCAGGGAGCTCGGTGGAGGTCCTGCTCCAGCTGAGGCCACCAGCTCTGGAGCTTGTCCGAGGGCCTCACTCAGGCAGGGAGGCCCCTGCACAGCCCCTCTGGGTGCAGAAAACCGAGAAGAACCAAGCAACGCTTAGAGACGGAGGTACATTTATCGGTATTATTAGGCGCCGGCCCAGAGGAAAACATCTCTAGAATTCTGGGCGAAGTCACACAGGAAGTCTCCTGTATTTACACCTTTTTACCCTCTCTGTCTCCCAAACTGGGGTTCTGTTCCAGTCCCCTCTGCAAGTTCTTAAAGAGCCCCTCTGTGCTGGGGCCTTGAGACCTTGACCAAAGCTTGGGCTGGGGAAGGTTTATGGCCTCTCTGAAGTGAGAATAGTCTTATTTTCCTTCTTATCTAAGCGAGCAAGCATTGACAGAAGCCAAAATAGCAGGGTTAAAATTTCAAAGAGCAGTTTTTACATAAGATGATGCTTCACTCTGACCCTCTGCAGAGCTCCCTCCCCCGTCTTTCCCTGCGGGAAGCAAGGCCACAGACACCCATAGGCTGTGCTCTGTGGCCCACCGGGCGGCATGCAAGCAGCAGCCCTGACCACCTGCTCAGCACAACCTCTGGCCCCACCGAGCAGGGGGCCCAGACAGTGACCTGCCTGACCTCTGAACTGTCTCCAGCCCCACCCGCCCGTGGGTACAGGAGGAGGCCCACTGGCCACAGAGTCCAGCCAGCGGTCTTGCCCCACGCGGAGCCCAGGGCCTGCCTGATTGAGAGGCCCCGCCCAACTTTGGGGCACAGCCTGCCGCCCCAGGGAAACGGAACTGCAGAGCTGCCAGCAGCGTCACCACGTGGGGGCAGAGTCCGAGGCACCACGTCCAGGAGCCACTGCAGAGCCTGGCCCACACCCAGCCTGGTGGGGTCCAAGCAGAGCCGTGCCGGACACAGCGACAGCGGACCGAGCGTGATCACAGGGTCTGAGCTGGGGTTCCATGTGACCCTAGAGCCCCAGTCAGGGAGCCCACCCTGTGTCCCTGTTGTGCCCAGAGTTCGGGGTCCCCAATAATCCACCACTAAGGAGCCTTTTTCGATGCAAAAGCAAAAAGTCTTTATTCAAACCCGGGTTTGGCTCTCAGCCTCTTTCTGGCGCAGCAGCGAGGTGAGAGAGCGAGCCGGGCGGGAACAATGAGTTTATGGGGTAGGATAATTAGGGGGCTTGGGAAAGTGATGAGGGTTACAGAGATCGGTCACTTGAATTGGGGTCTTTCTGTGGTTTAGCCTAATTAGGACCTTAGCTGGGTCCCTAAAGCTTCATTGGTCCTTTCAGGTGAGGGTCGGGGAAGTTAAGACATTGCTGGCACACCCAGAAAAGGGAGGGGGGGTTTAGGCAGGGGTCCCAGCCCTTATAGGACAAGATGGAGGGGAGTCCACTTCCTTTCATCCCCACCAGCGGCACCCCCAGCCTCAGGCTCAGCCAGCGGCACCCCCAACCTCAGGGGCCTTGTCCAACTAGAGACCTACCTCCTCCTAATTCCCAGAGGAGGTGAGGCAGGGGAGGGCAGGCTCCTGGGTGTGGGGCCATCACGGTCTGTATCACCTTTCCTCACCTCAGAGGACACGTGCGGGGGTGTGTGTCCCCATCAGCTGATGCAAACAGGTGCCCAGAGCTCATCTGTTTCTCTAACGACAGTAAAATGCCCTGATTGTGTGTTTTCCACCCGCGTTTTCCCAGGATCCTCAGCATTCCCTGTAGGCCGGGGTGAGGCTGGGCACCTTCATACAGTAGACGAGACCCTGGGAGGGCTTTGCACAGCATCACCCTGTCCGTCACCCGGAGACAAGCACTCTGAGCCCAGCTGATGAAGTTCCATGTGGATCCCACCAGGTGGCGCTGCTGAGAGGCTCCCCACCTCGCTCAGAGCCCCGCACATCCTATCTGTCCCTCAGGGTCCCGTTTAACCATCCTTTTTCCCCTTCTCTTCACACAAACATTTGCTGAGCGCCACCAGGAGCCAAGAAATGGGCTCAAGTTCTGGCTCAGCCAGGAGGCCTGGGTCCAGATAATGAGTGAGTGATACTCTCCCCTGGCCACTCACCATGAGTTCCCAGGAGCTACCAGGCCCACAGGTGCAGCTGGAGGCGGGGAGGGAGCCAGGGAGAGCCTGGGGGAGGGCGCAGGTGGGCACCCGGAGGGGCTGGCAGGATGGGGACCGCTGAGCCAACGCACAGGGAGGGCCTGACGGAGACCATGCGGGTGTGCATCATCTGTGACCTGGGGACCTGGCTCTCCTTAGGAGCCAGTGGGTGCCTCATCCTTCACCGCATGAGGGCTGCAGCCAGGATGCCCCTTCTTCAGGTGCCCCGCACGCCTCTGCCCCGCTGTGGTGCAGCGAATGGAGCCCAGGCGGCTGGAAGGTGGGAAGGGACTGCTGAGACCAGCAGATGTCAGACCCGCCCTTACTTATGCATGTATGTATGTATTTAAATCCTCACCTGAGGACATTTTTTATGGAGAGAGTGGAAGAGAGCGGGGAAGGCAGAGAGAAATATCAGTTAGTGCCTCCTGCCCGAGCCCTGACCAGGGCTGGTTGGGGAGGAGACTGGCAACCGAAGTACCTGCCCTGGACGGGAATCAACCTCCGGACCTTTTGGTCCACAGGCCAGCAGCACTCTATCCATTGAGCCAAACCAGCGAGGGCTGCTTTTTAAGATATATTTTTATTGATTTCAGAGAGGAATGAAGAGAGAGACAGAAACTTCAGTGATGAAAGAGATTTATTGGTCGGCTGCCTCCTGCACGCCCCCTACTGGGGATCAAGCCTGCAACCCAGGCATGTTCCCTGACTGGAATTGAACCGTGACCTCCTGATTCCTAGGTCAATGCGCAACCACTGAGCCACACCAGCCAGGCCGGACCTGCCTTTAAATCCAGCTCAGCAGGCTGCTTTGTGGACAAGTGGCGTACTGTCTCCGACTGCCCGCTTCCTCTTCCAGAAGATGGTGAGGATGTTTGCTTTCATTTGGGAGGAGATAATCTCACAGGTTTGAGAGCCAGGAGACTTTGGTCCACGTACTGGCTCAGCCAGGAGACCTGGGTCCACGTTCTGGCTCAGCCACTCACTCATTGCGTGTCCGTGGAAGTCAGCAGCTCTCCCTGAGCCAGAGTTGCTTTATTTCTAATGCGAGAGGCCCAGAGCATAAAAATTCATGCACTGGAGGGGGAGCCCTCAGCCTGGCCTGCCCCCCTCACAGTCCAGGAGCCCTCAGGGGTGGGAGGCGACCTGGAGATTAGGAGAAGGCGCTGGGCACCTTGCTAGGCGACACATCACACCTCTGCTGCTGCCACTGCCGGCAGCACAAGTCTTGGGGGCCCTGCTTGCCTGAGCCTCGGCCGGCCCTCAGGGGGTGGGGGTATGAAGGGCTGGGGGGCTCTGCAGGCAGGTGTGAGGCAAGGCTTGACCCGTCTGCCACTCAGGCAGGGTAAGGGGACTGGGTGCTGCCTTCTTTGAGGGCGAGGCAGTCAATTAGCATATTCCCTCTTTATTAGATAGGATGGGCTATAAGATCTACCTCCCAGGATGGATGAAAACTTAAAAACCATGACGTTTTAAACCTGGGTCCAGGACACAGTGGGTGCTCAGTCACTGTTAACGCAGCCTGCCCTTCTGCCAGCAACGCAGCCAAACAACATCTCCCTCATGGATGGCTCACGAGCGCTCTGTTTGTCGGTCCTGGATCGAGTCTCCTAGCGCGGTGCCCAGCGCTCGGCAAGCACAGAATAAACAAACGCCGGGCCAAGTAGCAGGGATTCTCAGACGCTGGCACGCGCATGGATCCGGCTAAAATCTGAGGAGCCACTATGCTCAGGCTTAGGAATTCTGGGGCTTCTCTTTCTGAACTTGAACTTTCTCTGTAATGATGTTCTATCATGGGAGATGCTCTTGGGGTCACAGAGTGGTGCTGTGGCTACTCCTGCTAACAACAGCAACAGCAGCAATAACAGTACCTTTGCCCTGGCCAGTGTGGCTCTGTTGGTGGGAGGGTTGCAGGTTCGATTCCCAGTCAGGGTACATATCCACATTGGGGGTTTGGTCCCTGATCGGAGCACATACAGGAGGAAACCTATTGATATTTCTCTATCTCTTTTTCTCTCTCCCTCTCCTTCCCCCTCTCTCTCTAAAATCAATACAAAAAATAAATAAATAAATAGTGAGCCCTAACTGGTTTGGCTCAGTGGATAGAGCGTTGGCCTGTGGACTAAAAGGTCCCAGGTTCGATTCCAGTCAAGGGCATGTACCTTGGTTGCTAGCACATCCCCAGTAGGGAGCATGCAGGAGGCAACTGATCAATGTCTCTCTCTCATGGATGTTTCTAACTCTCTATCCCTCTCCCTTCCTCTCTGTAAAAAATCAATAAAATATATTTTTTTAAAAAAGTGAACCTTTATTCAATGTCCCCTGAACACCAGCAGTGGACTTTACATGTAGACCTTAGTTAATCATCATAACAGCTTTAGGAGGTACTTTATCATTACTCCCATCCTACAGATAAGGAAACAGGTTCAGAGAGGTTAAGCAACAAGCCGAGTGTCACACAGCTAATAAGAGAGAAAAATAGGATTTAACGCCAGGCCCCTCTGGTATAAGGGCTCTTGCTCATGGCCCTTCTGCTGTCCTGCCTCCCAAGTAACTCGACAGTCACGCAGCACCTCCTGGTGCCTGACACATCGTAGGCCTCCGTACAAGTTGGCTCTTCCCCTCCCATCAAGGCGTGCACATGGAGTCGGGGATGGACAGGCCCTGTGGTGACCCGGTGGTGTGCGACCTCCTTTCCACCCTCGGCCACAGGCTCCTCAGCACCTGGTTTCCAGCGGAGCACGTGGAAAAGGCTGGCTTCAGGCCTGCAGCGAGGAGGAGGACATCCCGGCACGCAGAGCCTGGAGTGAGGGGGCCATCATCGGTGCCGCTTTCCCAGGGGTCTCCTTCCCGGGGAGCAGAGAAAAAAACAAGCCGAGGTAGAAGGCCCAGTCAAGGGTTGCGGAGCTAAACTTGGGTTTCCTGAGAGACAGATGCCCTATGTCCCCTGTCCCAACCCCGAGCCCTACAGCCTGTGACCCAGATGCTGGTCTTAGGAATCTCTTCTTCCAGAAAAAAAAAAAGTGAGCCTGCCTCAGAGCTTGCTTAGGAAACACACTCACAGCTATTTCCAGCCGCTGTCCTCTGGAATCTCTACAGCCAACTGTGTCGGGGGAACTAAGTCGCTGAGTCACAAACCCAAACTCAGGAGGGGGCAGGGGACCCTCCCAGGCCTCTTGTCAACCCCCCACCTTCTAGGGAAAACCGCAGGTGAGAGAGAGACAGCAGTGAAAGGGCCTGAGCATTTTCTTTCAAAATCGGGGATGATCTGACCACAGAATAATGGTAAATCGCCAACTCCTCTGGCTTTGGTTTGGGAGGAACCTAGCTGCGAGGGTCGTCATGGAAACCAGCAGAGGTGCCGCATCTGAGCTCCCAGGGTGGAGATCAGAGCTGGAAGGTTCTCTGACGTGAGCCTTTTGTAAAGAGAAACTGTTTTGAACCTGAGGGAGCAGGCCTCCGAGCCCTGCCTTTGCCTGGCTGGAAATGCTCCTGTTTCTCTTCTCGGCTGCACAGGGTCTGATGACACATCCAGAACGGGTTCTGGAGAAGTCTAGAAAATGCTAGATTTGGGGTCTGCAGTTGCCAGAGACAGAAACCGAAGTCAACCAGGGCTGGGTATGAAGGAAAGGGAGGTGGGGCGGGGGTTATTCATTACCTTATATGGGGGAGAGGACCAACGCTGTCCCAAACATTCAAGATGGCATTAGGGTCTGCTGGCGGGGGCTCAGCGGTGGGGCACCGACCCATGAACCAGGAGGCCACGGTTCATCCCTGTCAGTACCCAGGCAGGTTGCAGACTCAATCCCCAGTGTGGAGTGCAGGAGGCAGCCGATCAAAGATTCCCTCATCATTGATGTTTCCTCTCCCTCTCCCTTCCTCTCTCTGAAATCAATAAAACCATAGGTAAAAAACATGCCAAGTTAGAGATTTTTTTAAAAAGATGGCATTAGGAGTCTCTGTTTGTCACCCCTCATCTTGGTGACCATCTGTGGACAGACCTCCGTTCTGAGCCCCTCCTGGAGCAGCTGAGGGGGTGGGAGCTGGTCCTCCCCGCTGTCCCCAAGTCACCCTCCACCTTCTTTCCATTTCCGTTCCCGAGACACGTTGCTTTAGGGTGAGAATTTCCCAGCTGAGTCACCGGCTCCCGGGCCACCTGCCTCCAGGGATGGGGTGAGGAGGCCCCTGGAGGCCTGGAATGAGGAGCAGCAGCCCACAAACCATGCTCTTGGCTCCTCAACAACTTGGCCAACTTTGCTCGCCTGCCCGCTCTCATAGCTCAGTGGTTGATGTCGACCTATGAACCAGGAGGTCATAGTTCAGTTCCTGGTCAGGGCACATGCCTGGGTTGTGGGCTCAATCTCCAGTGCGGCAAAAAACAAAACAAAAAAACGGCTGGGGTAAAAAATATATGTTTAAGAAAATCTTAGCCCTAGTTGGTTTGGCTCAGTGGATAGAGCATCCACCTGTGGACTGAAGGGTCTCAGGTTCGATTCTGGTCAAGGGCACATGCCTGGGTTGCAGGCTTGATCCCCAGTGTGGGGCGTGCAGGAGGCAGCCAGTCAATGATTCTCTCACCACTGATGTTTCCATCTCCCTCTCCTTTCCTCTCTGAAATCAATAAAAATATATTTTTAAAAAATTTGCTCTTAGGTCTCCATGTATTGTAAGGATCAACAAATGCTGTTTAAAGTGGGGCATATGGGTGATAGTAAATACATGTTCCTTCTAGGAGACCCGACTTGTACCCATCCCAGGAGAGAGCACAGTTACCGAACAGGCTGCGTGTAATATAAGGTGCTCTTACCTGTAACGGGACTGGCTAGTAAGAAACAGAGAGAATGGAAGAAATATGGAAATCCCATAGGAAAGACCCACCACGCCCCATTGGAAGAGAGAGCCCTGAGCCTTGCCCGGCAGAGATCCAGACCTGTGTGGGGTGACTCAGTGAATACCAGAGAGGTGTGTAGTGCCATGCCGTGGAAGTTTCTGGAAATCTGCCCTCTTGAAACAGGGAGGACAGCTGTTCACAGGAAGTTGTCTTGGTCACTAGAGGCACCTGCATGGAGCTTTCTATAATACCAGAGGCCCAGTGCATGACATTTGTGCACTGCGGGGCGTCCCTTCAGCTTGGCCTGCACCCTTTAGCAGTCCAGGAGCCCTCAGGGGATGTCCGACTGACGGCTTAGGCCTGCTCCCTGGGGGGCTGGGCTAAGCAGCAGTCAGACATCTTTAGCGCTGCCCCAGAGCCGGGAGAGGCTCCCACTATGGCTGCTGCACTCCCCAGCCATCAGCCAGCTTCTAGCTGAGCAGTGCTCCCCCTGTGGGAGCGCACTGACCACCAGGGGGCAGTGCCTGCTTTGAGCCTCTGTCCCCTGGTGGTCAGCATGCGTCATAGCCACTGGTCGTTCTGCCGTTCGGTCGATTTGCATATTAGCCTTTTATTATAGAGGATTCCAGGGCAGGGGCATGCTGCCCGTTGGTGCTGCAGGGCACATGGCAAGAGCTGGGCTGCAGAGAAGCTGGAGGCGTAGGAGCCTGGAACCAGGATGCCCCAGGCTGTGGGCACCTAGTAGCCAGCAGGCTGGAACCAGGAAGCAAAAGTCCCTCTGGCGCCCTCTTTCTACAGAACGTCAGCGCAGCCCCACAGCAAAGCCAAAGGCCAGATCCGTTTTCACACAGTCGTTCACATGGGGCAGCGGTCGGCAAACCGCGGCTCTGAGCCACATGTGGCACTCGAGCTGCGGTTTGCCTCTTTGGTGATGAATGAGTTTGCCGACCACTGATATGGGGGAATCCTTGGAGCTGAAGGTCAATAGACCCACAGGGGGCGCAGTACCTAGGATAGAAACTCTGCTGGAGAAATATTCTGGGTTTAAGTATAGAAGCCATAAAGCCTTCGATAGCTCCTGAGCATCTGTCGTGCGGGGTGTCTCCAGGAGAATCGGATGGGAATGGGGCTCGGGAGTCGTGGTGAGCAGCTGTGTGACCTGTGAGCGCACGTCTACCCGCGAAGACAGCTCAGACACTTAGGACCACTGTGTGGAGGCTTTGCATCCTCCCTCGTCGCTAAGGAAACGAAATGATCATCACTTCGGTGTTCCATTTTACACCTACTGGCGAAAACGAATAAGACGGTGAGACCCA
>PVJN01017582.1:15685-40473 GCA_004026805.1 Lasiurus borealis
AGAGGAAGTGAGAGAGATAGAAAGTCAGAAACATCGATGAGAGAGAGACATCGATCAGCTGCCTCCTGCACGCCCTACAGTGGAGATGTGCCCGCAAGCAAGGTACATGCCCCCGACCGGAATCGAACCCGGGACCTTTCAGTCTGCAGGCCGACACTCTATCCACTGAGCCAAACCGGTCTTGGCCATTACTTGTATCTGATGACCATCCACTAACTCTTCACAGAGGCAGCTGTCTGCCTGGGCAGCGGTACTGGGAGCCCTACCAGCCATACGACGGATTTTCTCAGAATAAAAATTAACTATTTTTCATCTGTGTGACCTGTACACGGTTCTCCCTTCGTCCTCGTCAGCTCCCCCAAATGACACTCCACGGGCACAAGAATATTGTTAGACAAAGCGCCTCTGGGTGGGGTCCTGCACTGGGCTACACAGGCCTGATGATGCATCCAGGCTGGTTCTGGAGAAGTCTAGAAAAAGCTAGATTTGAGGTCTGAAGGTGCCAGATGTCATTTTTCAAAGAAAGGCCTGTTGCATGAAATCCCTGTCTCCCCACCTTCCTCCTCCTTCCTTCCCTCACTCCCTCAGCTTCCCGCTGCCACTGGTCACCCACCAGGCTCCGGGCCGCCCCTGGGGGTCAGCACACAACATTCTTTTTGTAAAAGAAGAGCTTCGTATTTCAGAGGGAGTTGATCCCACTCGCGAATGGGATTCAGAAGAATTTTTTTTCCCTGAAGTGTCAGGAGTCCTCTGAATATCCGGGTTAAAATGGCATGTCTTCCATTTATTTCCATGATGTTCTAGAACCTGGTGACCGGGGAAGTGGTCAGCTGTCTGGAGGCCCTTCATTACCCTGGCTTTTTGGGAGTGAAGGGGATTGTTCCCACGGAAGTGGGATCGGAGCCAAACCAAACCCTCGCAACAGCGCCAGGCAAAGGGCGGGAGGAGGACACCGAGGAATCTGATGGTTGAGTGGCCAGAGTGGGACCATCCTGGGAGGCACAGCCAGGGGAGCTGGAGCCACCTCTGTAGGAGGGGGTGGAGGGTGGCTCCCACCTGCTTCTTGTCTGCTGAGCACTGTCATCAGACACACAGGGCGCCCTAACCGGTTTGGCTCAGTGGATAGAGAGCATTGGTCTGCAGACTGAAACGTTTCAGGTTCGATTCCGATCAAGGTTCCAGGTTCGATTGGTTGTGGGCACATCCCCAGTGGGAGGTGTGCAGGAGGCAGCTGATGGATGTTTCTCTCATCAATGTTTCTAACTATCCCTTTCCCTTCCTTTCTGTAGGAATCAATAACATATATTTAAAAAAAAAAAGACACACAGGGACCTTTAAGAAACAAACAACCCTATCAAACTTACACCCTAACGATTGCCTACCTGGCCCTGCCCTCTGCCCTCCTCCTCCTCCTCTCGCTTCTAAACAACAGGCGCCTAGTGACAGCGCCTGGAGGCCAGCTTTCCAAGCAGAGACTTTCCATCCAGCGAGGATGGAGGGCATCATGTGGGCGTGGATGACAGCACTCTTTCTTATCTGCAGCCCTGATTGGTGGATAGGGGTGGGAGGCTTGGCTCTGATTGGCAGAGGAATTTGGGTGTGTGCGCATGCAAACCCTGATTGGTGGACAAGAGAGGGCAGCCGGGCTCCGATTGGCAGGGAGTTCTTCCCAGTGCAAGGCAGGCCCACCTCTGTGCCCCAGTGTGAGAATTCTCATTGCCAGTTCCAAGCTGCTTCTCTCCGCTCTCCCTCCCTTCAGCCTGGGGTCCACCTTGGAAGCTGTCTAGGCTATTCCCACTCTGGAGGGGCACTGCCAGACCCTCGCTGGCCCGGGGGTCAGCCCTCAGGGTTCATTAATGCAAGGAAGGTGGGCTTCGGGACACCAGCACTACCCTTTGCTCCAGGGTGCGGGCCCGTCCTTTGTTAACCTGACCTTTGGAAAATGCAGCAGTAATTGTTCAAGACAGGCTCTGTGCCCTCTCCTGCCCAGCTCCCAGCCCTGCCTCCATCAGTCTTTGGCTCAGACTGATGTACCCCAAAAGCATCCTTCTTTATAAACAGGCGAGAGAAGAGCTGGGGGCTCAGAAAGGCACCCCGGCATTGCAGACTGGGGTTCTTTCTCACTGAGGCCTTCTGACTTGTCCTTATGGGGATAGAAAACGTTTCCGCTTTTAGCAGAGTATTCCACAGAACCGAAGCATCCCATCTCTCTATATAAAAGGCTAATATGCAAAGTCTCCCCTTGGGAGTTTGACCAGGAGAACAGGAGTTTGATTGCTTGCTATGACGTGTGCTGACCACCAGGGGTGGCCCGGAGCATGGTGGGTGACTAGCAGCGGTGGCACGGGACGCTGAGGGAGCGAGGGAAGGAGGAGGTGGGGAGTCAGGGAGGTGGGGCACCTGATGGGCCCTGATCGCTGGCCAGGCCTAGGGACCCTCCCTGTGCATGACCTTCATGCACCAGGCTTCTAGTTGAAGTAGAACATCGGGAAAAGGCTATCCCGTTAGAAATGGGAGCTGGAAGTGCTGAGGGAAGAGCGGGAAGGGCAAGCCCAGAGCTAAGGCAGTGGCTGCCCATTCTGCCTTGGTTGCTAAGACGGTGCTCAGCCTGTGAGGTCACAGAGAGGCTGCTGGGAAGGTTCCCCAGGGAACTGCCTCTGGGCCTCTGGGGAGGGAAATACGGGTGCCTCTGGCCCCCCCAAACCCGCTCCCCTCTCAGGCCTGCGTTTTGTGCTTTTTGTTTTTTCACCATTTCAATATTTTCCGCTAGTATTTATTGTGGCTTACATTATTGACCCCTGTAGTACGTATGCCTTGCTAGTCTGAGTGGGAACAGAACTTACATGCGCACACGCATCACTATGCAGCATCTGAGACCCTATGGTGCTTTATTGCTTTTTCCTCTGACACATCCAGGATGCTCTGCAGCCGTACGGGCAAACATGGCGTTTCCTGTGTCAGAGCGTGCAGTGCCAGGGAGGCGGGCGGGATGTCCCGGGACACGCAGCTCCGTGTGCAGAAGGCGCCTGGCACCTGCCCACCCGCTATGGCTCTGCAGGCCCCGCCCGCCACTCCGCCACCTCCTGCCCTTTGCCAGCTTCTCTGCGCAGACGGGAGGGGCCAGAGGGCCTGGGCCACGGCTAATGGCAGGCCCTTCTGTTCGGGATGAACCATTCTTACCAGCATGCCGGCTGCTGTCCTGAAAAGGCAGTGGAGAAGCAGAGGCCTCAGCGGAGCTGCTGGGCCCTGGACAACAGAAAGGCAGAGGGCAAGGCTGCTGGGGAGAGGCACGGCCTCAGCAGCCTCACCCAGGAACCTACGCCAACTGGAAAGCCATTTTGTACCACAAGAGGAGGAAATGGATAATCTAGTTCCTGTGAGGCCCAGCCAGCAGGCTCACACTGGAGCAAGGCCTGGATACCAGGAAGCTGACCTCAGCGCTGACCAAGAAGGGGCATCGAGGCCCTTGCTCTGTTGGTGCCCTCGGCTGGTGCCCTCTGAAACCCGGGAGCAAAACACACGTACGTGCATCTGGGTCTCGAGGGCAATGGACACACAGCATGCGGGGAAGTGCAGAATTCATTTTTGCATTACATTCTAAGCTCTGATTACAGGCTCACTTTTGTGAAAGATTAAAAATGCTTTAAATTCTAGAGACTCGGAGTTTTTCTTTTATTTTTTAAAAAAGTCCTCACCTGCCCGGCCAGTGTGGCTCAGTGGTTGAGCATTAGTCTGTGAACCAGGAAATCGCCAGTTCGATTCCTGGTCAGGGCACATGTCCGGGTTGTGGGCTCGATCCCCAGTGTGGGCTGTGCAGGATGTAGCCCATCAATAATTCTCTCTCATCATTGATCTCTCTTCCTTTCTCTGAAGTAAAAATATATTTTAAAAATAAAAAAGCCCTAACCGCTTTGGCTCAGTGGATAGAGCATCAGCCTGCAGATTCAAGGGTCCCAGGTTTGATTCCCGTCCAGGGCACCTTGGTTGTGGGCACATCCCCAGTAGGAGGTGTGCAGGAGGCAGCTGATTGATGTTTCTATCTCATCGATGTTTCTAACTCTCTATCCCTCTCCCTTCCTCTCTGTAAAAAAAATCAGTAAGATATATTTTTAAAAAATAAAAATTAAAAAATCTTCACCAGAGGATATGTTTTCATTGACTTTTAAAGAGAGGGGAAGAGAGAGGGAGGAGGAGAGAAACATTGAAGTGAGAAACATCCATCTGTTGCCCCTAGGTCTGTGCCCTGACAGGAATAGAACCCGTGACCCTTCAGTGCACCTGGCCATGCTCCAGCCAACTGAGCTCCTGGCCAGGGGGAAACTCGGAGGGCTGAGTGCACGAATGCCAGCCACTCCGGCCGCGGCTGCCCCTATGCCCCTGCACTGGAGCAGTGCTGATGCTGACAATCGGGACAGACGCCAGACAGCGCGGGTGCTTGGGAACGCAGAGGGGGCTGAACTGGGCCCCAGAGTTCCCGGAGTCTTCCCCCCTCAGCTTCTCTCTCCTCCCCCAGCCTCCCCCGTCCCGGTCTCCAGCGGCTGTGCCACACGACTGCCCATTTAGCCAGAAAAGTATAGGCTATCCAGTTACATGGGAACTCCAGATAAACAAGCTGTTTTTAGAATGAGTGTGTCTCACGCCGAGACAGTGCACGCTGCCATTTGTCTGGATCCCGGGCCTCCTGTGTGTACACGGGTCCTCCTGAAAGCCTGGCACGGACGGCTCCTCACCGGCCCCGCGCCCGTGGCTCGCAGGTGCGCCCGCTTCCCTGTGAGACGGAGCAGCAGCGGACCGGGTCCAGGGTCCAGGGTGGCAGGCGCCCGCAGAGCCGGCGAGGAGGGGCCGCGGCAGCCCCGGGGGAAGAGCCGAGCGCTGTTCCCAGCTTCTTGTTTGGAAGCGAACACCGTTCACCAGCCTGTTGATCTTTTATATTTTTTAAAAATATATCTTATTGATTTTTTACAGAGAGGAAGGGAGAGGGGATAGAGAGTTAGAAACATCGATGAGAGAGATACATAAACCAGCTGCCTCCTGCACGCCCCCCACTGGAGATGTGCCCACAACCAAGACACACCCCCCCGATAGGAATCGAACCTGAGACCCCCCAGTCCGCAGGTGGACGCTCTATCCACTGAGCCAAACCGGCCTCGGCCAGCCTGTGATCTTGACCTTAAGGCAGTTACTGAACCCCCTGGGTCCCAGCTTCACTTCTGACCCAGCAAACTGGACACGTCTACACTGACCTAATAAGTCTAAGAGAACAGGATGCCAACGTTTTAAAAATATGTTTTTATTTATTTTAAAGAGAGAGGCAGGAAGAGAGAGAGAGAGAGAGAGAGAGAGGAGAGAGAGAGAGAATATCAATCAATGAGAGAGCAACATTGATTAGCTACCTTAAGCACGCCCCCTCCTGGACATGCGGCCCATAATCTGGCAGGTGCCCTGACTGGGTATTGAAATGTTGATTTCTTGGTTCCTGGGTCGACACCTAACCACTGAGCAACACCGGCCGGGCTCAGAAAACATGCTTTTCAACAGCCAGGCAGTGCTCCACAAGATCTGCAGTGGGGCTGGTCTCTCCTGACGTGCAGGGACCAGACCCTTCCCCAAGTCACCTCGTTCGAGGAACCGGGGGCAGCCGCTTCCTCAGGAAGGGGCTTTGGGCACCGTGGGCGTTAGAGTCTATGCAACAGTGGTCGGCAAATTGCGGCTCGCGAGCCACATGCGGCTCTTTGGCCCTTGAGTGTGGCTCTTCCACAAAATACCACGTGCGGGCGCGCATGTACAGTATAATTGAAACTTTGTGGCCCACACGCAGAAGTCAGTTTTCGGCTCTCAAAAGAAATTTCAGTCGTTGTCCTGTTGCTATTTGGCTCTGTTGGCTGATGAGTTTGCCGACCACTGGCCTAGCGTATTCCCCCTCGTACCTCCACCCACAGCTCCAGTGGACTCCCACCCAGCCCAGTCCCACGAGGACCGTGACCCACCGAACGCTGGCCTCCAAGCTGCCTGCTCTCAGCGATGGGAAGGAACGCGTTTGGGTGGTCAAAGCAGCAGCGGGTTGTGACCTTTCAACTTCCCTTAGACATGACCCGGATGGGAACCGGGAGCCTCATGAGAAAGAGGAGCGGCTGGCTGACGCTCTCATCGTCATCGGCTTCCCACTCCAGGAAAGAGTGTCCCCCCTGCCAGTCCTGTCTCTGAGTCTTCTCTCCAGGGTCCACCCAACTACTCTTCCTACCCCAATCATCTCATTTCTCCAATGGAGAAAAAGGGAAATCGGAGGAGAAAAAAAGCAAATGGTCTATATGGACAGTCACTTTGGGACCAAATTCCTTCCCAGACCAGAAGCGTAGGAAGGTTTTCTTCCTCTTTGTTTGGTTGGTTCAGGTCTTACCCACCCCCAGGCTGCACTTGGGACACAGGAGCCAGCCGTTTATGGGCTGCCGTCCTTCCAGTGAAGGATGCGGGCCCTCTGCTCCCTGCCACCTCTCTCCTGACCCTTGACCCCAGGCAATTAGGAAAAGCAGTAAAATCACAAAACCTCATTTTTAATCGATGCATTCCTGCCAGTGGAGATCAGCTGGTCCTTACAGAATATCTATAATTAGATTGGCTGTGGAGTTTGCTGCATTGAGTGAAAAAGAAAGAAAGAAAGGAAGAAAGGAAGGAAGGAAGGAAGGAAGGAAGGAAGGAAGGAAGGAAGGAAGGAAGGAAGAAAGAAAGGAAGAAAGGAAGAAAGGAAGGAAGGAAGGAAGAAAGGAAGGAAGGAAGAAAGAAAGAAAGAAAGAAAGAAAGAAAGAAAGAAAGAAAGAAAGAAAGAACAGTTTTAAATCACCATCTCCACATTTCAGAAGGATCTGGAGGGATGAAAGAGCCGTGAACAGAATTAGAGCTGAAATCGAGGTGTTTTGAACGAGGCTGCTTTATGGCAGCAGCCTGTTCGGTAGCTAGATGAGCAGTTAGGTCCTGCACAGATGAGGGTGGTAGTTGGAGGTCACCGAACATTTTTTTCCAGCCCTATTGAGCAGCAACAGTGAAAGGGAATAAGTGTCCTGATACACATTAAGGACTCCCTGGCCCCTCACAACACCTCGAGATGCTATGAAGTTACAAGCTGACCTTACTTTTTAAAAATAATTTTATGGAGGTGTCATTTATGTACACGACTGCATCCATAAAAGTGTACCACTCAATGCATTTTGAAAGATGCATTCAAGATACATTTCTATCAATCCCGAAAGTTGCCCATGACCATCTTCCCACCATCCTTTGCTGCTCAGGGAACCGCGGATCTGTTTCTGTCACTATGAATGGGTTTACATCTTCTAACATTTTTTATAAAGGGAAACATACACTATGTACTATTTTTTCCTGGTTTCTTTACTCAGAATGATTGTTTTGAGATTTATTTATGTCACTGTGTATCTATACAGTAGTTTGTTCTTTTTCATGTTAAATGGGCTTCCATTGTGATAAGAAGGGAGTGGGGTGTGCCCAGGTTTTGGCTGCTATGGATAAAGCGAGGCGTGGGGTGGCTGGTTCACGCAGTAGGTGGGCACTGACATTTGTAAGAAACGGACAAGCTGTTTTCCAAAGCGCTTGTATCACTTCACAGTTTCACTGGTTGCCTACGATTCTTTCGTTGTCCCACAGCCTCACCAACACTTGGGAGAGCCAGTTTTTTGTATGCATGTAGATGTATATGGTAAAATATGTGTAACATGAAAGTTGCCACTTTAACCATTTTTAAGTGTACATTAAGTACATTTACCACCACATTATATTTTCAAAACATATCTTGCATATCTTCCTTGGAGATTTATATATTCAAGGACTCTGCACATTTTTACATTGGGTTGTTTTCCTTTTATTGAATTCTATAAGTTCTTTACATATTCTGAATATTAAAGTCTTACTAGATGTTTAGTTCGCAAGTTTTCTCCCATATGTTCCCTTTTCATTTTCCTGATAATTTCCTTTGATACACAATTTTTAAAAAAGTTTCCACGAACCCAATTTATTTATTTTTCTTATGTTGCTTGCATTTTTGGTGTCTTATCTAAGAATCCATTGCCAAGTGCATAGTCATGAAGATTTACTCTTCTAAGAGTTTTATGAATTTACTATAGTTCATATTTAGGTCATCAATCCATTTAAAACACTTTTTAAAAAATTAATCCTCACCTGAGGGTATTTTTTTCTCATTGCTTTTTCAGAGGGAGTGGGAAGGAGGAAGGAGAAAAGTTAGAGATAGAAACCATTGATGTGAGAGAGACATTGACTGGTTGCCCCACATGCCCCAACTGGGACTGGGAATCAAATCAAAACCCAGGTACATAACATACCCTTGACTGGGAATCTAACTCAAGACCCTGTAGTGCACAGACCAATGCTCTAACCACTGAGCACGCCAGGGAGGGCAGTCAATCACCCATTAAAAAAAAAAAAATATATATATATATATATATATATATATTTTTTTATTGATTCTAAAGAGGAAGGGAGAAGGAGAGTTAAAAACATCAATGATGAGAATCATTGATTGGCTGGTTCCTGCATGCTCCCTGACTGGGAATTGAACTGACTTCCTGATTCATATAGGTCGATGCTCAACCAGTAGGCCACACCAGCCAGGCTCAGCCATCCCTTTTGCATTAATTTTTGTATGTGGTATGAGGCAGGGGTCCAATTTCATTCTTTGGCCTATGGACCTGACACCCTCATCAAAAATCAACCAGCCAAAGACATATGAGCTTAACTGCGGCCTCTCAATTCTATTCTGTTGGTCCATGTGCCTGTCTTTATGTCAGTGTCATACTGTTTTGATTACTGTAGCTTTGTAGGAAGGTTTGAGGTGGAGAAATGTAACTCCTCCAAATATGGCTTTCTTTTTTCAAGACTTTTGGCTATTTGGGTCTCCTTGCAATGTCATATAAATTTGCTAATAAGTTTTTCCATTTTTGCAGAAAGAAAAATAAAGGGTGTTGGGATTTTGACAGGGACTGCTTGAATCTCTGTAGGTCTCGGAGGAGTGCTGACATTTTAATCAACACTTGGTGGGGCAAAAGTAGGAGTGCTGACATTTTCACCAATCAGGGTGAGACAAAAGTAGGTTTACAATTGTTCATATGGAAAATCAGACAATAACTAATGGAAAACAGTGTAAGAACCAAGTCTTGTGTTTTGAGTACTCCTACCTGTAAACTTACTTTTGCCCCACCATGTCTTCCTATCCATCAACACAGGATAAACTTCCATTCATTTAGATATTCTTTAATTTCTCTCAGCAATTTTTGTAGTTTTCGTATATATACAGTGTACAAGCTTTCTCCTTGGTTACATTTATTCTTTGAATTCACAAGTGACATTTATTCTTCGCCTTAATTTCCTTTCCAGAATGTTAGTTGCTATTTAGAAACACAACTGATTTCTGTGTGTTGACCTTATACCCCACAACCTTGCTGCATTCATTTACTAGCTTTGGCAGCTTTCTGTAATTCTTTGGTATTATATATACAGATGGTCCCCGATGTACGATGGTTAGATGTAGTGTTTTTGACTTTATGACAGTGTGAAAGTGACACCCATTCAGGAGAAGCTGTACTTCAGACTGTGACTTTGATCTTTCCTCGGGTTAGTGATGGAGCCCCTGATACCCCTCCTGGTGCAGGGCAGTGGCAGCCAGCCACAGCCCATCAGCCTCAGATCCGGGGTAAACAGCTGGTACTCGAGGGCAGCGCTTCTCAATCAGGAGCCAGTTTCTAACACACACAATGCCTCACTCGTTAGCCAGGGCACTGACTCTTTTCCATTAGATCAGTGGTTCTCAACCTGTGGGTTGCGACCCCTTTGGGGGTCGAATGACCCTTTCACAGGGGCTGCCTAAAATGCAGATATTTACATCACGATGCATAACAGTAGCAAAATTTCATGGTTGGGGGTCACCACCACATGAGGAACTGTATGCAAGGGTCGCAGCCTTAGGAAGGTTGAGAACCACTGCATTAGATTGTCAAACCAAAAAACGACAGCAGCCAACACAATAGCTGTCCAGGTGTGAATGCCCCGCACTGAGCCATAAATATACAGGTCATTAAATAATAATGATCTGTATAATTATGGCCACATTGAATCTTATTGGACACATTGCATAATAAGGCTGTGTCTGATTGGTTCATTCTTGGTACCACAAATCCTTATATACAAGTAGAGGCACCAGATTTTTTAAAAAGTCACTTTGGAGCAAAAAAGGGTAGGTAATTACTCTTATTATATGTAATTTTGTAAATCAATAAAAATTATACCTTTTTTGTGTCAGATCGTCAAGAAATAGGTTTTTGGGGGTGCTGCAGAATTTTAGCAATTACTTGGTGGGCCGTGAGGTGAGCGAGGCTGGAAATCGCTGCTGGAGTGCAGCATCCAATGCATTTTCCACAGACGAGGGGCTTCTTGCCATGTGAACCCACCGAGAGTCAGGGGGAGATGCCCATGGGTTCCCCCCTCTTCTCTCGGTGCTGCAGGCAGGAATATCTACCATTACGAGAATCCCTTAAGGAAGCTCTCCGCTCTGTAGCTTGGTACAGGGGACTCAATGGTAATTATCTTTGAAGTTGTTAAAATAGCAGACAGTACCAGACAGACCCCAGGTCCCTAGCTGTTTCTGAGGATGAGGCAACGTGACAGAAAGGACTGCACACTGGACTTTGAAGTTATAAGACCTGGATTTGAGGGAATGTATTCTCACTGATCTAAGCATCAGACGAACAGACGTGACAACTCTATCACACGCTGCAGGAGGGACACAGGGGTGGGTTAGTATTAGCTGAGCCAATAGAAATGAACCGAATTACTTAGGCCATGTGAACGGGAAGACAAAAATGCAGTCTCTCTATGGACTGGGAGTAATGCCACAAAGCCAGCGTTAGCCAAACAGGTTAATAGCTAAAGGCCTTCTTCTGTCCCGTGTTCTTTTTTTTTTAAAAAATATATATTTTATTGATTTTTTTACAGAGAGGAAGGGAGAGAGTTAGAAACATCAATAAGAGAGAAACATCCATCAGCTGCCTCCTGCACACTTCTCACTGGGGATGTGCCCGCAACCAAGGTACCTGCCCTTGACTGAAATAGAACCCGGGACCTTTTAGTCTGTAGGCTGACGCTCTCTATCCACTGAGCCAAACCGGTTTCGGCCCATGTTCTTTCTTTACTGCTCAGTTCCTATCCCTTTCACACGCACACCCCATATCCTCCCTTCCAGCCCTCTCAGGATAATACCCACACTCCCGGCTTAAAGCAAGCCTATGGAGGACTCAGGTTTTTAAACCTAAGGAACGGATTGTCTGAAAAGGAATGGATTTCTAGAGCAAATTCCAGTTACCAGGCCAGGCAGACCCGGAGGTCCTTGGAGAGCAGAGAGACCTTAGGTAGAGAGACCCACCTGATTTCCTGAAACAGACCCTCTCTCCTGGCGGGGCCAGACCAACTTCTGATGTACTTTAAAGCCATGCTTCTCAGCACCCAGGACCCAAAGACACGCTCTGAGACGCTTTGTTGGTGAAGATTTTAATGACAAGCTTGACCGGTGACCCTCCGTACAGTTCTCAGGAGGAGTTACAAGCAGCTGTCCGAGCTTTCACATGGCGGAAAAACCACATCGGAGGACTGGATGAGTTTTCACGGGTGCGAGAACAATGCTTTCCCCACCGGATGGAGTTACTCCATGTCATGCAATAAACGACCGTCACACTGTCAGCGGTGCCCTACTTTGTCCGGTTGCGATTTTCGTGCCTGTTTGAAGCCCAGACGTCACCTTACTCCTGAGCGCGCCTCCCCCTCCCCGGGAAGCGGGAGGGAGGACACACCTGGTTCCTCTGAGACCCAACTGGACCCCTGAGGACCCAGGTGTCGCCTCGGTCCTCTCAGCTCAGCGTCAAGGTTCCCAGGAAACCTTTGGTGTGGAGAAGTAGAGGCCTGGCGGACCCCAGAGAGTGAGACCCCCCCTCCCCCGTACTTAGGACTGCCATAGCGCCTCGAAGGGGAGAACAGGGGGAGGTCAGATTTCTCTTCACGTAAAACCGTTAGAAATCAGACTCCTCAGGTTCTCCTAGCTGGGAACCCGGAGGGTGAAACGGGGGAGGGCTGTCTATGACGGGGTGGCCCCCGGTGGCCGACTTGGTGAGTGTCTTTTGCAGAACCACCTAAGATAGTACCGTTGACATTTACATGATTTTACATACAGTTTGAATACAAATTCTTAAAATTTATTTATAATAGAACATTAAAATAACCCTCTAATAAAATCAGCCTTACGTATAAGGAATCTAAATTTCAGTATCTGGTATACTTCTAAATAAATATCTTTGATCTATAATCCTTGAAAATATTACAGTTTATGGTGACATGAGACAAGTCAAACAGTATTGTGAGTGAAAAAAATCTAACATCAATTTAAAAATAAACAAGCCTAAAAATAGGAGAAATTGAATTGATAGGAAATCAAAATACTAAGTACACAGTAATTAAATATCTACATTGGGAAAACCGAATGCATGCTCAAAAACACACTTTCAACACATATAAAAAGCCCTTCAAAATTCACATAATCTAAATAAATAAGCAGAACACGAAGGGGTACTGTACCAGCCAGTAACAACCAGGAAGTAACTTCTCCCTTTTGCTTTCACGTGATTCTGACAGGGAAACATGAAGCAATGATCACTCGCTAAAAAACTATAATTCATGTTCTGTTTCTCTTAAAATGCTGTCTATGTTATAAAAAGCCACAGCGAGGCTTCGTAAATGATAGACCTCAGAAAAGGAAATGCCACGTAACGGACAGGTTTAAACAAAATGCGGACATCTGCTTACTTAAGACATGATTGAATGTTTGCTCAGTGACCCCATGAAAGGACTAAATCGAGCCTGGGACATGAAGGTACATTCAAACCTCTGAACGCATGGCCTGCTAACACTGAGTTATGTGGTGACTTAATTTCATTTGCCGAAGTATTTCTTTTTTTAACAGAAGGCGGAATGAAAACATCTAGAGCAGGAACTGGTATCTCGTCATCTTTGTATTTTAGTTCTGAAGACTCAGAACGTAATAGGTGCTCATCAGTAAGTGTTTGCTGGATGGAGTCCCACAATCATCCCACGCCACGAGGCGGCGAATCCACGCTGGAGCCGCTTGCCTGAGACTCAGAGGGAGCTCTTTAATTTTGCCTCCAGGTCTGTAATTAATTCCCGGCTCGTTAATCAAGTTAATTGTGGCAGATCTGTCACCGTTTCTCCAAGATCTCTACCACTGCTCTGCTCCACAGTCAAGCCTGCTCTAACGAGTTGTGCCTGCACGCCTACCTACAGTCGAGTTAGGAGAATACAGGTCATTTTTTGTGGTTGTGCCTTGGGTATGGTATTTGCTGATGATGAACGGGGACACATGCACGCACCCACGCAAACACGCACGTGCACGCCACCGCCTCACAAACGGAGAACAAAGCCACAGCACTCCGGGCAACTGAACAGACAGACACCGAGGTAACGCCTTTGGGTCTCACCCACACTTATTGCGTGATGGCTGGAAGCAATGTCTTTGGACCAACTAGCGGGGACCCGGTGTCCTCGCAGGGTGAGCTTGACCAGACGGCGAGAGACGGGGTGGCTGCAACCCTCCCCTGTTCGAGGGGCTCAGGGCGCCCGCTGTGCTCCCCGCAGCCGTCCCTGCACCCGCGCCGCGCAGTCCACCTCTGCTTCCCGCTCGGATGGTTCGCAGCCCCCCGCGGTCGCCTTGTGAAGCTGCTGTGGCTGCTGCCGACCATGGCTCCTCGCCGGGGAGAGGGGGCGCCGCTCCAGGACTCCCCCAACCGAAGCCGCCGCGAGCGCTTCCCGCTGGTCCTCGCCGCCCCGCCTGCGGTCCCGCTGCAGCGCTAGGAGAGAGAGACCCAGTGCTTCAGCCCCGCCACCCCCCGCAGCAGCTTCGTGTAGTAGAAGTCCACGTTGTGGGCGAAGTCCGTGCACACGGGGGACGCCAGGTCCCCGAACGCGCAGTACAGCGCGGTCCCTCCAACACTGAGGAGAACCGTCGCTATGCACAGCAAGACGAGCAGAAGGCAGGAGCCACTTCCAGCCTCATCTGCGAACAGGAGAACAGAGAGAGGGTAAGTTGCGAACGGGAAATGCGGAAATGCGAGCGCCCAGGAAGGTAGCCGGGGGTTTCTAACTGTCCCCTCGGGACACACGGACGCCTGGACGGAGAGCCAGGCACTGCCGCTCTGCAGGGACCTGCTGCTTGGCTGCCACCAGGAGATGCCCTGCAGCCCGGCCACGCTCCCGTTAAAAGCAGCTCCTGTTAAAAGCAGCTCGCCTGCACGATGCCTACGACCACGTGCATAAAAAAGAAGAAAAGAGAAAGGCAGCACTTTTTCATATGCTCACAGCATTACTGAGAATACAAACGGCAACCTCACTGTTACAGTGTCTTGGGGTTCACATCATGGGAGCACCTTAAAGCAAAGTCAATTTGCTGTTAAGCTATAAACAATGATTTATTAGTTAGAAAAATAGTGAAGTTCTAGCTGATACAGTGATTTCCTTGTATTTTGCTTAATAACTCTGGCAGTTTAAAAAAGATTTATTGCTATCAGAGAGGGACAGGGAGAGAGATAGAAACATCAGTGATGAGAATCATTGATTGGCTGCCTCCTGTACGCTTCCACTGACCGGAAATCAAACAGTAACCTCCTGGTTCCTGGGTCCACGCTCAACCACTGAGCCACACGTTTGATTTTAATGAAAATGCCCACATCAGTCTTTCTATATTAAGGAAATATAGGCCATCTTAATGATCGTTCATAATTAAAGGAAAATTTAAAACTATTTGGAAAACACTAAAAAGTTTTATAATCAGCATGATGAAGGTGTATCATTGATGAGAGTATCATTGATCGACTGTCTTCTGCTTGCCCCCTACTGGGAATTGAGCCCACAAGGGAGCATGTACCCTTGACCGGAATTGAAACCGGGACCCTTCGGTCCATGGGTTGATGTTCTAGCCACTGGGCCAAACCAGCGAGGGCCATGTTGGGACACTTCTGGAGTGAAAAAGAGTGTTAACTGAAGACAGTGCTGGTGCAACAGGTATAGACCAGGCTGCCTCAGGCAAAGGAGGCCCTCTCCTTAACCCAGCACAGCGGTGGGCAGACTCTTAAGTCAACAGAGCCAAATATCAATGGGACAACGGTTGAAATTTCTTTTGAGAGCCACATTTTTAAAACGTAAACTATATAGGTAGGCACATTGTTATTCACTTAATTAGGGTACTCCTAAGCTGGCCTTTGCTAAAAGCTCAACTGATCAAAGAGCCCCATGTGGCTCGCGAGCCGCAGTTTGCCGACCACTGGAGCAGCACATCACTTCCAGGAATTAGCCTACACATCCACACAACACACTGGATCATATCTACAGGCATGTTCACTCAACAAAGTCTGTTACAACAAAAAGTTGGGAACTTAATCGTTTCAGTTACAATGGAACAGTTAAAGTGTGGAACATTCATGTAATGGAATACTATGCAATTGTATGAAGTAAGTTAATATAATCCTCATAGGAAGATATCCAAGATGGATAAGTTAAGTGACAAAATAGTACACAATAGTACATACTTGTGTTAAAAAAAAGACGCAAAAATAAAAAGACGTGTGTGTCAGTGGTATACTATATGCACATATGCAGATGCATATACAGAATGTGTCTCAAAAAGATAGTAAGACACTTCAATCAATACTTGAGAAAACCAATGAAAAAAGAGCCTATACTTTTTTCATTACTGTCTGAGTATTCTCATCATTAGCATATTACTTTGAGAGGACTTTATAGTCATATGTGAATATATTATTCCTGTGAAAATTCAAACGACTAAGTTCCTTTCTCTCTTACCCAATCACACCCTCCCAGCCCCCATCCCAGAGACAAACACTGGTGAATGTGGTGTGTATCCTCCCAGATCAAACACAGAGGGTTTCAGGATTTTTACATAAATAGGATTATGTTATCATATTATTCTTTAATTTACAAATTTATAGTTTAACTAAAGGCCTGGTACAAGAAATTTGTGTATGAAGGGGATGTGTGTGTGTCCCTCAGCCCAGACTGCACACTCTCCAATCTGGGACCCCTCTCACAATCCAGGACTGCTGGCTCCCAACCACTTGCATGCCTGCCTGCCTGATTGCCTCTGCCAGCCTGATCTCTCCCTAATCACTCCCCTGCCAGCCTGATTGACACCTAACCTCTCCCCTGCTGGCCTGGTCACCCCTAAGTGCCCTCCCCTGCCAGCCTGGTCACCCCTAACTGCCCTCCCCTGCTGGCCTGGTCACCTCTGCCTTCCCTTGCCAATCTGGTTGCCCCTAACTGCCCTACCCTGCCGGCCTGGTCACCCCTAACTGCCCTCGCCTGCCAGCCTGATTACCCCTAACTGCTCTCCCCTGGTGGCCTGGTTGCTCCCAACTGCTCTCCCCTGCAGGCCTGGGCTCCCTCCTAACTGCCCTGCCTTGCCAGCCATCGTGTGGCAGCCATCTTATGTTCACATGGGGGCAGCAAATTACCTCTTTATTAGATAAGATAGACTCTTGTAGTTAAAATAGATTTAATAGTTTATATGTATACTGAGGCCTGGTGCACAAAATTCATGCAAGAGTAGGGTCCCTAGGCCTGGCTGGCGATCAGGACTAGTCTGTGGGGCAACTGATGGGATGATTGGGGCCTCCACTTGCACCCGTCTTGCCCTGGTGCTGCCTGCTCACTGCCCCCACCCCCACACCAGATAGCTCCCTCTGTTTGCACCCACCTTGGCTGGCCTGATGCTACCCACTCACTGGCCCTGCCCTCCCCCCACTGCTGATGGTCGGGGCCTGCGAGCTGGGGGCAGCTCCTGCGTTGAGCGTCTGCTCCCTATTGGTCAGTGTGCGTCATAGCAACCAGTCGTTCTGCTGTTCAGTTGATTTGCATATTAAAGTTTTATATAGATAGATATGCAAATACATTTTATACAAATACAGGTCATATAGTCTTGTGTGTGTGTGTTTTGTCAGTTCATTATTTTCACCATCTTCTTTTGGCATGAATCTCTACCATCACCTCACCTATGTTAATAATCTATGTATCTTTCCATATTTTTCTTCATATTCACATAAACTAGAGGCCTGATGCACAAATTCATGCACAGGTGGGGTCCAGCCGGCCTGCCCCAATGCAGGGTTAGGGGCTGCGGGAAGTTGTTCTGGTTTTTCCATCCCTCTGGTCGCTTGGCTTTTATATGTATAGTTTACTTATAAACATGTATTTGCTTTCTCTACATGTGTGGAAACTCTGTGTAGAAGCTCCTGTGGCTGCTGAGCACAGGCAAAGCGAGCTGGTCTAAGATGAGAGGGCCACTAAGTGAAGCGGGACTGTCAGCTCTGAACCCAGGGCTCCTCTGGTGAGCAGGACCCATTAGAGCACAAAACTTAGGCATTTTATCTGGAGAAGAAAGTGAGAGTTACAGGCAAGGTGCAGAGCTAAAACGAGTCGCGGGAACAGATTATTTCCAAGGCTCCTGATTATATAAATCTAGAAACCTGGACTCCACCTGTGCATGAATTTGTGCACCGGGCCTCTAGTTTATATGAATATGAAGAAAAATATGGAAAGATACATAGATTATGCCATACTTAGCAAGTATATATACATGCTCACACTGTTATTCTATAAACAGGAGAAGCATACACACAGGTTTTTGACTATATTTCTGCTTACTCTTATTTGCCTTGGAAACCTAGCATCTACCTAGCGGCCCAGAAGGAAAGTCCAACAACAGCAACCGTGTTAAAATGCTGCCCGTAAGAGACACTTCCTTCTATGGAGTCAAGAAGTCACTGAAGAGCCTTAACCAGCTTGGCTCAGTGGGTAGAGTGTCGGCCTGTGGACTCAAAGATCCCAGATCTGATTCCGCTCAAGGGCATGTACCTTGGTTGTGGGCACATACCCAGTAGGGAATGTGCAGGAGGCAGCTGATCGATGTTTCTCTCTCATGGGTGTTTCTAACTCTCTATCCCTCTCCCTTCCTCTCTGTAAAAAAATCAATTATATATATATATATATATATATATATATATATATATATATATATATATCTCCAAATCACTGAAGAGAATAAACTTGTAATCCATAAATGTTTCCCACACATGTGAAATCGGAGAATTCACTGCTGCTGGAAAGAAGACAGAAGAAGCAGACTAACTAAAAATCCCAACAACACTCCAAACAAGGCAAGAGAAATGACTGAGCACCGAGCACTGCCTGTGGGGTTGGAAGGCCAGGGGCTGAAGTCTGCCATTTGCTCACTTATCTGAGCAAACACAATGCTTAGGAATCAGAACCGATGACAGTTCAGTTCTCCTCTTCTTTCTAGAAGATTGGACAACCGCGCCCACATATTCTCGTGCACCTTCTGTTACCTTCCACCGTGCCTGTGACCCTCTCAGCACACGCCGGGAGTGACCGGCGTCAGGCACAGCGCAGAGCGGTACCCACCCTGGTCCAAGTTATCGTCTATTTCCTGGAACCTCACTCTCCGCTTGGACGGCTTCTGCGGCATCTGGGCCGGCGGGTCTCCTACGGCGTCGTTCCTCTTCTTCAGGATGGAGACCAGTCCCGCGGCAGGAACGACCTGGCGGGGCACAGGGACCTGGTTACACCGGGGGACGTGCCCATGGCGCTTTCACACGTGACAGGGACAAGGCTAATTCAGTCCCATGGGCGTTTGAATTTCTAGGATGGATTTAAAATCACAGTTAATCGTCAAAACGTGTCAGAATATGTTCCGTGCTACGCCGATGACGGCCAAGCATGTTGACGCCGATGATGGCCACGCATGTCGGAACCGGCGTTTCTGAAGCTCCGAACTGGCTGAGGGCCAGGCCCCTTAACCACCTGACCTCACAGCTCCCTCTCCCTGCTCAGTACCCTGTAGAATGATCACTTACCACCAACCTCTCCTTCCTTAGTCATTAGTGCTGGGTTTTGCTTTGTAACGGAGGCTGGTAACCTACCACTGCGTTTTCCATTCATCGGTAATTTCCAAGAAACAAACACGTGACCCTCAAAACATATTTGATACCCACTTTCCACAGCACAAGGAGCGCTGCCCTCAGTTCCTCGGGAATGACGCGTTTGCTAAGGAATGCCTGATGCTCAGAGCATCCCAAGCATTCTCTTCCAGACGCTCAGGGCATCCCAAGCATTCTCTTCCAGACGCTCAGAGCATCCCAAGCATTCTCTTCCAGACGCTCAGAGCATCCCAAGCATTCTCTTCCAGACGCTCAGGGCATCCCAAGCATTCTCTTCCAGAAGCTCAGAGCCAGGACTCCGGCTAGTGACTTGGGAGTGTGCACAGGCTGGCAAGCTGTGGCTGGTCGGCCAAAGGCCCTCCGCCTGTTTGAATGTAGTAATTCAACTGGGTCACAGCCCATTCATCCACAGCTGCTCTGGGCCCCAATGGCGGAACCGAGTATCCCCACAATCTAAAGTGTTTACTCGGCCTTTCAAAAAAGTCTGCTTGTCTAGTGACTCTTCAACCCCCGCCCCCCAGCCCCTTCCCTTCTCTCCTGCCTCCACCCACCCCTTACTGAGAGGCAAAGACAAAAGCCAAAACCTGAGCCATTTAGGAGTGAAAAGGCTCTGAAGTGCAGGGAGGAGGAGGAAGGGTCCTTGGCGGAGCCAGGCTGGGAAGCGGGAGGACCTGTCAAAGTCCCCGCACAGCAGGCTGGTTCCCAGGGGAGCCTGCGAGCCGCCTGCCCGGACAGCTGCGGGTGATGGCATAGGTGGGCATTGTGGGCCTAACATGCAGAGGTCAGCGGCCCCCTGGCACAGGTCACTGTGAGCGGGGACTGCAAGCCTGTGATCTCATCTAGCTGATCAATAACACCAAATGCTAACGCGAGCTCCAGCCCCAGCCTGATGCTGTGCTCTGCGCAAATGTTACAGATTCTACCGGTTCTTTTTATAACTCGGGGCTTTCAGGGCCAAACAACTCAATAGAGTCTTCCATGGGGCCTACAGAATCCATTACCTCAAAAACTAAAAATCGATGTTAGCAATTTATTCTTTTTATAGGAAACATGTATTGCAGATGGTGTCTCTGTGAGAAAACGGAAGGACTTTGGTGACATTAACATGGTTAAGTACAAACATGCGAGGAGCAGCCCTTCCAATGTCGCTGGAGACAGCAACGTCCAAGAGCCCCTTCAAACGATACAGAACACGCTGTGACAAGCGCCTGCTGAGGCGGAGCCGGAAGTGAGTCCTCATGGCTTCCTTAAGAGCAAGAGGAGGAGGAGGACCGGAATTAATTTAATGAACGCATTACTACCTCAGGTGGCATTTCTGCTTTTAGCCAAGGGGAAATGAAGGAGGTTTTCAAAGACTATGTTCTCCATAAAATAAAGCCATACATTTACCAGCGGCGAATTCACATTCGACAGGTGTTTTCAAGTATAAGTTGCTTTAATTACTCAGAAAAAATAATCGGAGATGAGCCCCAGCAGGACGTGATGCTAACTGTAAACCTTTGTGATAGGAACTTTGGATCTGTAAATGCAAGCCATAAACCCAAAGACGTTGCAAATATGAATGAAGGGATGTCGAAAGAACGAGAAGGGCTTTGGAAATCATCTGGACAGACACAGAATGTGCTTCCAAGCGAACCAGCCAGTCCCAGTGCCGCGGCTGCTGGCTCCTGCGGGGCCTCAGAGGGGCGCCTGACTCTGAATGTCATGCCCAAGAGGCCCCACCTTGCTTACTCCGGGCGGCAATGAACTCTGGCAACATTTTAAAGAGGGAACAAGTCAAATATGAGAAATTACACTTGCGTGGGATGGGCCAATATTTTGACACTCTCCCCCAGCAACCCTTAGTACTTAATTAAAAATTGAATACACCCTACTTTAAAAAATGTTTTTAAGTATACTTTTATTGATTACAGAGAGAAAGACAAGCATCAATGGAGAGAGAAAACCATTGACTGGCTGCCTCCTGCACACCCCACACTGGAGATCAAGCCTGCCATCGGGCATGTGCCCTGACTGGGAACTGAACTGTGTCCTTCTGGTTCATAGGTCGACGCTCAACCACTGAGCCACGCTGGCCGGGCACCTACATTTTCTTTGCCACCAAAGCCTGCTGTCTACAGTACAGTGCGTTCTTTTCCATTACTGCCTTCCGGTGTTGCTCAGGATTCTTCTCCAGGTTTTGGCTGTGTCACTTCTAACTGCCCTCTGGCCCTGTAGTCTCTGGGTGGAGACCAGGGAGGGTGCAGCCAAGCTTAGGGATCCAAGATGTAAGCCATGGAGGGAACTCCTGGGAGACAGGTAGGGGTGGGCCTTTCTGTTCAGGCACGAGTTTTAGGCCAAGGTGGTCAAACACAGAGTTTAAGACCTGACTTTGGTAGATTTTTCCTGAATTTTCTGGTAGCAGGAAGTCTAAAGAAGGTCACAATATTAGCTTGGGGTCTCACTCAAAGGACTGCCATGCATTTCTGTTAGCAGATGTAAGTTGATTTAAGGCACATAGCAATGTGTCTCCTTCAAACTACTCTAAAAAACCCCCACAAACATCGCTATGCCTCCTTTACCATAATGTTGATATAAAAGATTAAGAATTTTTAAATCTAAAAAAAAAAAATAAACCTTTATAAACTAAATTTGGATTTCCACTTGAATCACCAAATTTTTTTACTACCCAAACAAAATATACCAGGTCCTTCCTTCCATTCTGAATAAAAGCACGTGGAAGCTGTAATTAATGAAACTGTCACTGGTGGTTCTTACGCTACGAATAAGTGCAGAATTCAACCACAACAACACGTCCTTCCGGCCTCGTCCTTTACATTTGCTAATAAACAGTTCTCCTGCACTTCCCCTCTGACATCAATGATTATCTTAAATAGCATTTTAAGAGCGAAATGATTGAGAAAACAAAATTATCTTGTGTCTCTACGGGTCCGGTAAATCCTGTTGAGACAAAGTAGGCATTCAGAGGTTTTGGGGTTAGAACTGCTTCCTCACAAAATTAAAGAAAGTAGATGCCAAATAATATCCTTTCAATGAGCCAGGCTTTCCTCAATCCAGCGCCTCAAGGCCGGCAAACTTTGAACACGAGCACGTTTGGCTTCTAACTTGAGAATGAACGTTCATAAGTCATATTGGCCCCTTATGAACAGCCTCCGTGCCAGTCACCTCCCTGCAGGAGCCACTATTATTCTGCACCGAAGAGACCCATGATGCTCTCTGCCTGCTCCTCTAGATACGGGCTCTTGCCCTAGCAGGTTTGGCTCAGTGAATAGCGTGTCGGCCTGAGGACTGAAGGGTCCCAGGTTTGATTCCGGTCAAGATTGCAGGCTGGATCCCCAGTGTGGGGCGTGCAGGAGGCAGTCAATCAATGATTCTCTCTCCTCATTGATGTTTCTATCTCTCCCTCCCTCTCCCTTTCTTTGTAAAATCAATAAAAATCAAAATTAAAAATAAAAAAGATATGGGCTCTCCAGTAAGACCTACACTTCAGTGAACATATACTTCATGCAAAGACATTCACATAACGGGTCACACTGAATCCTTGTGCCTCTGAAGAAGCCCCGCTCAGAGAGCCCAGACGACGAGCTTCAAACCTGTCGCAGCAGCTCCCGGCGGGGTTCCCACCAAACTCGACATTAAACCTCTCGCCGCCTGCCTGATGTGAAAAAGGTCTGATCTCCCATGACTATCAGACTTACTGCTCAGCATGACACATGCTCTCAAGATGCATCCACGTTGTCACAAAAGGCAGTATTTCTTTTGTGACATAAAAGGCCAAGAGTCATACTATGTAGCTCATCTGTGGGTTATACACAGAGAGCAACAACGGAAGGAACAGCATAAACAAAAACTCATTGAAGAAGAAAACAGTGTGGTGGTCACCACAGGGGAAGAGGACTAGGCAGAGGTAGGTAGTAGGTGCTCAATAAACATGCCAATGAGCAAATGAATACCCAGGCGAGCAATTCACAGAGAGCCAGCACCGACCTGTACTTATTCGGAGCCCATGCGTGTCCTGTAACAAGAAAAGGTCACAGCTAGACAGGACTTCAGGAGGGATGGTCTGGAGCCACTCCCTCTTCTGAAGTCGGAGGCACAGTTTGAGGAGAATAAACATTATGGCCGTCAATGATCGGGGATGATGGCAGCAGTTGGCACTTACTGGGTATTGATCAGGAGCCAGGCACTGCCCGTGGCCCTCTACGTGCTGAGAAGGCATGGCCCAGATCCTGCACTTTGGGAGGATGTAAATGTAAGAAAGAGTTCACCACCCCAGAACAGAGTGACTCGGGAGGTCAAGGTCAGAGGTGACAGCACGCCAGGTGCACCTGGGAGGCTGCGGAGACCCATCTGACGCCAGTCCGGCTGAGAACGAAGGCGCAGGAGGAGAGATGCGGGGCAGGCAGAGTGGCCGGAGGACTGCGACCTGAATACCGAGCCGAGCGGGGTGTGGGGGAGACTGACAGGCAGACAGCACTGTACAGCAGAAGCTTAAACTGACCGAGTGTGTGAGACCGAGACCCTCCCGGGGCTGTGTCCCCTGCCGTGTTTATGAAGCTGGATACCTCTAGACAAGGGTGGGAACCTTCTCCTTACCCTCTACCACTAAGTCCATTCATTCACTTTTTAAAAAGTATATTTTTTATTGATTTTTTACAGAGAGGAAGGGAGAGGGAGAGAGAGTTAGAAACATCGATGAGAGAGAAACATCAATCAGCTGCCTCTTGCACACCTGCTACTGGGGATGTGCCCAAAACCAAGGTACATGCCCTTGACAGGAATCGAATCTGGGACCCTTCAGTCCACAGGTCGACACTCTGTCCACTGAGCCAAACCGGTCAGGGCTCATTCACTTATTACCCGACTGGCCCCGGGGCATCAGTTGGAGACTCCAGGTTAGGCCGTTGGGATAACCCATTGGGAGGGAGGAGATGGCAGGAGGGGTGGGAAACTAGGCAGCCGCTGCGGAAGTCCGGAAGCGCAGGGAAGAGGTGAAGGAACAGATTTCAGGGGAAGGAAAGGAGCGGGTGCAGAGGACGCCACCGCAGAGGGGCATTCGGTAACCAGGGCGTTGGGAGGGCGGGCTCAGGGAGAAAGGCCAGGAGGAGGCCGTCTGGCAGGAGGACAGACAGGCAGCCTGTGGGTCCTACCTGGCTCTGCGGACACTGACCGAGGTCCTGGTCAGCTCTCGCCCTGGGCCCGCCCTGTTATCGGAGGAGCGCCTGCCTTGCCTGCTGTCAGGCAGCCCCGCTCCCGCTCCCTCGAAGGGGCCCTTCCGGGCAGGACAGCCAGGAGGGCTGTTCCCGAGACCTTCCTTTGTCCCAGATCCTAGAACAGCCACCCACAGGATCTCATGAAATCCACTGCTTGGTCCCAGCCCCCACCTGCAGGGTATCTCACGGTGACTCGTCTTAATGTCACCTGACCTCCCCGGCCCCAGAGAGCTACACTCCACAGAAGTGACCCTATTTCGATGGCTTCTGTAAGACAAACTAACAGCAGTTTTGGGCTGTCATCTCTCTCCCCAACAGCAAGTTTCGGGTTATGTCTTCCCCTGTTTTGTGTTTCTGTGAAACAGGGAGCCTTGAGATACCCAAATAAATGTGTCAATTCAGAGGGAAGGTGGGGAACATATTTTTCCCTCTTTCAGATGAAAAGCTGTCTGTCCTAGGCGGTTTGGGT